>JARJLG010000150.1:0-248346 GCA_029448575.1 Mycena maculata
ATATAAATACTCCAGCACATGAATGATGGAGATAGTGGATCAATCTTCCCTAGGCAACGACTGTGCTACCCAATCCAGACCTCGGTCAAAGCGTCGAATATCAAACATGCCATGGATTGATCCGTCGGCTACTGCCGGACTGTTCGGGCCGTGTTCCACTTTCAGCAAAGGTTCCTTTGTTCGTTGATTCCCAACTCCAGTAGTGTACTTTTCAGGTGTAATTTATAGTCAGAATGGATGGTGTGTGTATGTCCTTGGTATAACACTTTATCTCTGTCCCAATTCGATCGAATGGTTGGACTTCGAATTACGCGTAAATATACAGCAGCTTCCCAGGCCGTTGACCCTCGTGGTATCGCTGACCTGACCAGTCTTTACTATGCAACCAGAGGCGTAGCGCCTTTAGCCAACAGTTCGGACCTCTCTATGGCTCTCTATGGGCAAGATATTGATAAACACTTGTTCTACTTTAGTACGTAGAACAAGGACGCAGAAATTGATAAATTTCAGGCCTGGCCATTTTGCATGCTTATCACCGCCTTAGTGCCTCGCTTTGTGCTTTGCTTTGCATTCGGTCATGGTGGTCAAAAGCAGAGTTTGATTCAATTTTGATGTCACTTCTGCGGATCACATGACGTTCCATTCGCAATCTGTCTTTCTACTCCTAGAGTCCTACATGTATCCCCTCTGGCCCGGGCTCTCCATACTTCATTATTTACCAATTGGCTGTGTTTCATATACCGTAGAAGACCCAAATTCTTATCCTAAATCTCGCAATTTCTCCTCGGCGTGCCTATTGACTTGGTTATGTCCTTCAACGGTGACACCTTGTCTTGACTGTCCCTGGCTTGCACCGTCTTGGCTGGTCCTCAGCCTCTAGTAAACGACTCGTTCTAATGATATATTCCCCAGAAAAATTCTTGCCCCAAGCCATTCGGTCCACTCATTTCGTACGACATAGCTTAGTATTATACAGCAACATTGTGGCTCTTTCAACCACGTCCCCGAAACTTTATAAAATCATCCTCAAAGTTTGACATAGTTCGATTTGGCTAGCTTCTCTGACCTCTACGGCACGTTAAGACCAAACATATCCGCATTACCTCGCCTTTCTGTCCCCGGTTTACTCGGTACGTGTCCAATTTAGGTGTGATATATCCTCATGCCACCCCCCAATGTCTGCCGATTTCCCAAGAACCACTCTCCTACATTCGGCCCGCTCAGACAAATCTTTCTGCCTCCTCAGAATTTGTCTCCGTAACCTGTGTCGCGTGAACAACGCGTCCCTTTCTGTGCGTCCTACCTAAATCAGCGCGTTGTCACCGGTGTTATGATTGTGACTCTACGCGCTACATCACGCTTCCTCTTTCCAACCACGACCACATCACCTTATCAATATCATCTCACAGCGTATGTCCGCCGCTGCATTCGCGTGGGCACAGCAGGCTGAAGCCCTGGAGCAGAGAGCACGCAATGACTGGCGCCTTCTCGTTGAAGGTGCGTGCACCGCATTTTCTGGAGCCTGATCCCCACCATTAATCCCTCCCTTGGCCCAACAGAGTGCATGCGGGAACTTCGGGACCAATACGTCATCATGACACGGCAACTCCAGGTTCTTCAGCACATCCATATCACTGGGGTCGCGGGGTCGCGTCGTACAGGTGTTTGTGCCAAAAATTGACCGACCACCAGCGCAAGATGGCCGACGCTCGAAGGGAATACTTTGCATTGGGGTGCATCTGGGCCGATCTTCGCTAATCTGTTTTTTTGTTAATCAATGAATCTTTTTTGTTTTGATTTTTTGGCGCATGTGCTAGACGACGGAGTTGCGGTCATCCCCTGAGGCCAGGTGTTACTGGAAAGAAAGTACGTGCTGCCACGGTACCAATTTTTTTTTTATCTTACTGATGATATTATATTTCTCCAGTGCGAGTACGGTATGCACGCCAGCGGGCGGAGCACTTGGTACGAACGTCGCCGTGAATTATTCCGTGCAAAATCTACCATTGCGCCCTACAAGACCGCTCGGCGTGCCCTAGGGAAACAGAAGATGGACGAGCACACCGAGACAGTCCAGAAGGCCTCAGAAGAACTCCTTGCAGCGCTTGCGGCGTTGGAACTGGATGAGGAGGAAGAGAAAGAACTCGTGGTGCGTGGAGGATGGTCCAGTTGAGGACGGGAAGTGGAGTGGACCCGACGAGGCAGTGGCAGAGAATTCGGAGACGTAGCACCGTTGCTACATCGTACGCATGGCTCAATCTACTACCGTCTTCTCCCAAATCCAGGCACGACCCTCGGATCACATGGTCCTTCAAATCTTCATTTGCCCCCGCCATGAACTCATTGGAGACGACTGTGGTTGCGCTGACAGCTGCCCAAGACAAGGCGCTCAAACAAGGTAGGTATATTCGGTGGATTTTCTGGCATGAAACTGACTTACTTGGTGCAGAGGCCCTTCATAAGGCCGGAAAACTCGATACCCTACTCCTCAAAGCATGGCTCAACCACTATGATGCGCCGTCTAGAGGCGCAGTCACCCCGCCACCCACCACGCACGAACGCAAGCGAGCTGAGTTGATCGCCCGGGTGGTTGCCAGGAAAGTGCGTGTCCACGCGCTGCTGGATCTTCGCCGCCACACCATCAAACGCAGTGCCCGTGCTTGGCCCCGTCCGCCCTGCCATCCGCACCACTACGAAAACCTGCTTAACAAGGAAAATATGCGGAGGGAGGAGATTCTGGCTGGCGAGGAGAAGAAGAAAAAGGCCCAACGTGAGGAGCAGGTGGCACGCAAAGCACACGTCGAATATCTGATGCGGCTCCGCGCCTCGAGAGGGCGCCGCAAATATCTCTAAATAAAATATAATTTTATTATTGAATTGTCTGGCGCTTTAAAATTTAAATCCAAAAGGGACTGATCCGGATCGCGGGGCTCACTTCCGTGCTTCTTTGATGTGGCTATGTCCAACATTGCGCATGTTAGCACACAAGTCTTCCTCAAAACCCTTTCGAATCAGGATTCTGCCATGTTGACATGCAAGCTGCACCTCTCCCTCTGGAAATGTTCCTGGAGATCGCCCTCCAGAGTGACCTGCCGGCCCAGCTCGCTCTCACCCGACTTTCCACCGATCTGGACATCATCGTTCGGCCCCTCATCTATTCGAATATCATCGTTCATGGAAAGGAGAGGCATTTGGTCCACTCCTTGGCGTGTAACTCCAGGCTACCCCCCATGGTGAATAACTGGGATCGTTCTCGCTCCTAACTGCCACCGGTCCTTAACATTTCTCTAGGTAAAATCCTTGGTCCTTGAGACAGTCAACAGGTGTTCCCCTCCGGACACCTATGGATGGCGCGTGGTTCTTATGGGCATGATAAATCTCAAGCATCTCGTCATTGCTGAAGGGCTGCCGCTCTCTAGAAATCTCATCCCTCAATTACCTTTCCGCCTCATGTATTTCGGAGCGCGCTGCGCGCTGGGCGGTGCCTGGGCAGAATTCATCCACTCTCAAAAAGATCTCGAGGAACTGGCACTCGATGACAAGATGATAACTACACTGCCAGCACTCCCTCGACTCCGAACGCTCAAAGCGAGGCCGTCTGATGCTGCTCGTTTTGCCGAGTCTTACCGGCTTCACGACGTCTGGCTGTGGGATGGTTCTCCTTACCCCGGTAGTGCCATCCTGAACGAGAGCAACCTATCCCGTTTTGCGAGGTCACCGGCCCACCTTCAGACCATCCGCCTTGGCGCAGGGCAGCTGGTCCTCCTAATGAAGGAAGCGCCGACATTGCTGAGCCGTTTGCAGCACATCGCCTTTGACGAAGACGATGAATGGCTTTTTTTTGGCCACGGTGGCAGGCTGGTGGGTCTGTTGTCCCTTCGTTCCACATGCACTTACAGCTCGCCTGGATCAGGTACCCGAGAGAATTCTTGCAGCAGGAGCGGTGTTGGACGGTCGCTTCCCAGACCTCAAGAGCATCATGCTCGTATCGGAAACAGATTCATACAACGTCTCTGATCTCCTGATCGCCAACAAAGGTATTTCACCTTATTCCGTCGGTCTTGGCCTCCATGCTAAGATATGAAACCAGGGCTGGTATTTTCAAGAGCCCTTTCAAGCTTGTGTACGGCGCCCCTTCTGCATATGTTCCACTTCTGCGCTTATGACGGATGCATCACCTTGAAGAACTGGCGTCGAGAGGACGAGAAATTTCACTACAAAGCATGGGAGGAACACGGCGCGTGGGACTTGGACGAATGAGTACACCAATTCCTTTTCTTTTTGCCACTTCAGCCTTTTTTCCCCCGTTCTCTTGAGGCCTTGTGGCGGTGGAATATGTTACTTACGTTGAATGCTCTGAGTCATCCGGACCGGTCGCACCTAAAATCAAAGAAATCAATAAAGAGGTGCAAGATCAGAACGGAATCAGAAGTCTATAAAACACCCCATTGACGAGTGTAAAATTCCCCATTGACCGGTGAGGTTCCGTTTCCCTGAGGTTCCGTTTCCCTCTGCCTTGCTAACTACGGTGCCAGGATATGAGTACCTCTAGCACCGCGGTGTGTTCAAACTGCCCCAGTAGACGTGCCAATTTTCGCTGCCAGGACTGTGCCACTGCATTGTGTGGCTCATGTATCGGGGGCGAACACCATGTGGCGCACCCATTGCACAGGTTACAGGTACGCCATGTGCAACGCGAAATTGTGCGCTGATCGCAACCTGATCGAGATAGACGTGGACCGGGATTCGGATGACCCACAAACAGCTGGGGTTACGACTACTCCTAGGACACGATGGAGCTTCACAATGCCCCCAGCGTGTGCTGCAGCAAGACTTCACGGTCGTAAACCGGGGAGGCATGCTCCAGATCGACGTTGCCTACTGCGGATGTGTTGGCGTGCCATCGCGATTGCAGCAGCTGATGGATGCGGGTCTGTTTCCAAACGAAGTCACGAACCCCGTGATGGCGGCAGAATTCTCACTCGTTGCGGAACTCCAATAAGCGATAAGTAGTTGGTATCAAATTGTCCCTGCGTTGGTGTGATCGCGTTTCATAGTGCCCACTGCAAGTAAGACTTAGGCCGCTCATGGACACGGATAACAGTGACACCGTGCCCAAAACAACGAGGAGAAAAAAATGTTTGCATACGTTGCGAGTATTAGGGTGCACATCCACACTAATGCCAATATCGTTTGGTCATTCTCAGTAAGGCGAGCTCTACCAGAGCCGGCTGCGCCTGCCCCGATCGCCAACACTTCAATAAAGAGGTATGTTTCCGAGGGCGGCAACCCTCGTAGCTGTGGCTGACAAGTTTCAGGAACGTGGCGTCCGCTGTGGATGAAATCCCCCCAGGCGAGGTCGCTGGAACTGGGGACTGCAGCGCCGAGGATGCGACAAGGCTGCCCGTATCGCAGAAGGCGGAGGTGCTGAGGAAATTCCGCGCATGGGAGGCTGCGTGGGAGATCGACCGGTTGAAGGAGGAGGAGGCATGGGCAAGAGCGGTGGCTTTCCAGAAGAGGCCGAAGCTGCCGTCCTCAATGGGCGAGGCAACCGCGACCGCGAGCGGGAGCTGAGTCAACTATACATAGTATCATGGTTTCGAATATATGGTGTGACTTCAGTGTAACTTAATTTACTTTGGTCTCGCAATTCTTTGAACTCACCATATTGAGCGAACGAGAAAGATTTATTCATTGGCATATATAAGATGTACGGATGTACGCATAAATGACAAGTCACAGTTTCGCGCGGGGAGAGGCAGGTTTGCTGGCAGTATAATTGGGACAGTCCAGTCCGGGGTCATGAAAATCGATGAGGCGGCGTCGGCAGCAGCAACGGCTGTTGCGGACTGGATCAGTATCATTGGCTTGATTCTGGAAGCAGTAGTACACACTAAATGGATGGCTCAGTTAGGAGAACAAAAAAAAAGCAAGAAGACAGCATACTCATCCGTGGCAGCGAAGGCCATGGTGGGGACTGGACCCGCAGTGGTATTAGGCCCATGGTCCAAGTGTGAGGAGACACTATTGGAATGCTGAGGAACGGGGGCAAAAAAAAAGAGAAGACATACGCAGATATAATAGACATCAGGAGGTCGTGCGCGAGGTCGATTTCGCCTTTTTGCAGGTCTAAGGGAGGTATGAGTGCCGATCGCGGGATAATTGGTCCAAGATTGACGTGCCAGTGGTAGGAGGGGGCAGGTTGTGGAGACGGCGTAGGTCTTCCCGGTGGAGCTCTAGTTCCTCCTCCCAGCGATTACGGTGGGTAGTAACGGTCCTGCGCAGGTTTGAGAGATATTTGTAGCCAGCGTCGGTGTGCTGCATGTTGTAGTTAGAAATAAAGATGGGCGGGGATAAGCTGAGGTGGGTGGAATGTTGAGATCTTCTATTGATGGAGACACATGGATCCGAGTGTCGCCTGGAGATACACATCAGACGTGAGCCGATTGTGCAGACATGACTCAATAGGACTTGGACATGACTGGGTGTGAAGGAGGAAACTTACGAGTTGGAGGAGATTGTGAAGAGCTGGAAGGCGGTAGGATGGAGGATAATTGGCAGGGATACTCTGAGGGGATTCGGTGACTGGGCAACGTTGCGGCTTGGCGGAGCGGCAGATGTTGATGGGTCTGTTGCACAACAGCACCACACACCAACCACACTTTCGATCAATACGCGCTTGCCGCCAACGTGGGCTCGCGCGAGCCCGCGTAAGCGGTGCGCTTGCCTGCTGTGTCTTTCCTATTCATCACCAATCGTTTCTGAGTGCTACTGTTGGTCTTGCTCCTGGGCTTTCTAGATTTTTCTCTAAGCCGCTTTGCTTTTTGCCTCTCACTTCTCGCTGGAAGTATGCATCGGCCCTTAAAGCGGAAGAAGAAGCCAACGACGATCCATTTGGGCAACCGTGACAACACCCCCTTGAATTCAGCTGGGACTGCAACAACGTCGGCATCTGCGGTGACCAAGCAGGTCCTGCGTGAAAAAACGCGTATCCGGCAGGTGGATGGAGTCAGGCAACAGACGCGAGGAGTTCTCGAGGTCGCAGTAGGGGATGAACCAGCTGCCGCAAAAGTGCACCCAGATGTCCCCAAAGAACGCCCGAGCACGGTGTTCGACTTGTACAGCGAGGGTGACAGCTTCGAGGCGGGGGTGGATGTGGATGCGGGACAGGAAGGAGGTCGGTCACTTCGCGACTCGGTGAGTGGTTTCGAGCGCTGTTTGGCGGGCTAGCTGACCAAGTGAGTAGGATGATCCGTTGCGGCAGTGGTCGCAAGACCATCGGACGGAATTTTTGGCAGAAATGCTACGGCTTGAAGGGCGTGGGGATCATGCGAAGTTTCCCCTGTGCCCTCGCTGCAACCAGCTTAATGGAGAGCATCGCTGCAAAGACTGCCTTGGCGGGGGTGAGCTTTTGTGTACGAAATTCATGGCAGACGCACACCGCCAGCTGCCATTCCACAAGGTCGAGGTGAGTTATGAGATCGGCGTCATAATCCTGGCGACTAATTGTCCCGGCGCAGCGGTGGATAGGCTCACAATTCGAGCGGATCAGTCTGAAGAAACTCGGTGTTCGTATACAACTGGGTCACTGGCATGGTGCAGAATGGCGTTGCTCAGTGCCAGTGCTTGCCACCGATGATGACTTTGTCATCATTTATGTCCACGGCATCCATGAAGTGGGTCTGGATTACTGCGGGTGTGGACGTGGCGGAGCGACGACTGTCCAGTTGCTTCGGGCAAGCCTCTGGGCGGCTATGACTACGAATCCGAAAACAGCGGCCACTTTCGCCGTGCTGAATCATTACCAGCTTTTATCATACAAGTCAAAGTGCTCCGTGCTTGATTTCTATCAGGCGCTGGCGCGGGAGACAGATAACATGAAGTTCAAGAGAGATAAGGTTTGTGTCGACGAAATCGGAAAGCACTGGACTAACAGCTTGACAGGAGCGCTACCACTCGTCTTTGCTCATGACAAAAGAATGGTGGCACAGCTGGATGCTGAAGCGGTCGGGACGGGGACACGATCCAGCTGGAATCGAGAACACCCGGCCTGGAGAGTGTGCACTGTTGTGCCCGCCGTGCCCACACCCGGGGAAGAATTTGCCACCGGATTGGCAAGAAGCACCAGATGACAAACAGTAAGTCTCTCGGAGGGACTGGACTGGGGATTACGAGCTTACGCTTTCAGGTTTCTTTACGCGTTGTTTCTCGCCATGGATGCAAATTTCCGGCTCAAACGAAAGGATGTTTCTTCGGAGGAAAAGGATCCGGGTCTGTGTAAGGGGTGGGCATTTTTTTGCGAGGTGGAGAAATACATGACGCACGTGACGAAGAATTGGTGCCAGAAACAGGCAGTACGTCCGTTTTCTGTTCTTGGGAGCATGTTCTGAGGGAGGTTGACAGCGGAGCCACTGCATAGCGCACAACGCGGTTGACAAGCCTGACCGTGAGGCACGGGGGACAGCGTCTTCCGGCGTTGGCGCGGTTGACTGCGCTCACCATAACATGAAGCGCCCAAACGCAGTGGGGGACCTTCAATTAGGGGAGCGGTAAGTACTTTCATGATCGAGGCACCAGTAGAACCTGATGCAGGCGCAGGTACCTGAATATGGATTATATGTTCTTTGTGAGCATCGTAGGATCGCCGCTGATGCGGTTTTTCGTGTCGTACGATATCGCATGCCAATGGCATATAAATATCTGGAAATGAATGCTCGAGTACAAGGACAAGACAATCACCATCGATGGGTCAAAGTTTATGACCTTCCTCGTCCCCAAGTTCCATTTACCCGCCCATATCGAGGAATGTAACCTGACGTTGAAAACGCTAACTCTCAGGTATGTGTAAATGCGAAATGCGAAATGCTAATGCAGCAGAGCTATGAACTCTAAACCACACACAACACACAACACTATCAACAACTAACCCCTCAATAGAGAGAGTCAGAGTGCAAGTTCGGGGGTGTAAGTCAAGTATTAGACTTGATAGCAGCTGGTTTCTCGGTCGATCACTTAGTTAACTAAGGGTCGCTCGCGCTTTTGCAAGGTTTGACTGGTCAAGTCAAGCTGTATTGGACAAGTAACGTCTAGGACGTCAAGGAGACAGTATAGGGTAGGTTTTAAGACCGTTAAGTCTGCGCTTTTTGTGTCTTTCGACTGTTTCAGTGTTCTGTTCAATGTTCTGGGTCTGTTTGCCGTGTTCTGACTATTGCCGTGTTCTATCAATTGCCGTGTTCTGATTCTGAGTCATGGTATACGATTCGTTCAAAGCAATCTAACCTCCACGGCTATCAGAGCGACGGTTCCAGTGGCTGACACAACGTGTACAGCGCCCCTAGATGTGCTAGCTCGCCTTCTTCTTCTGCTGCCCTTTTATACTACTGCCCTATGGTTTACATCACGATGATTACTGTACAATGTCCGTTGGTTCGCGGACACCTGAATCCTAATCCCTGGCTCCTGATTGGTCGTGTCTTGTGGAGACATATGGTGGACATGTGGTGTTTGACACGACACATGTGATTGCTGATTAAGTGGATAGAAAGTGTCTTCTTCGTCTGTAGCCTCTTGTCCCGGGCCTGATTAGTCTCGAAGCTCATGCACATCTCTTCTACCTTCCTAATGATACCCCATAGTCCTGGTTCGGTTTAGGTGGTTCATCCACAATAGTCGCAATCTGTCTTCTCTCTCTCTGGTTTATCCTCGCGGCTAAACGGCTGGATCATGTCCTACTGTTCAAGTCATCCCTAGACTCGGTCTGGACCCAATGCGTGATCAAACGCGTCCCCAATTTTGGGTAAAACAGGTCTAAATAGTCTTATCGTGAATAATTGGGTTCTTCCCACTGTTGCCTGCCAGCAATTGGTATCTCGACCTCACGACCTCCTTGGTATGCTGTTTGTGTCCTAGCAAGCAGCCTTAGGTCTTGTATGTCCTAGTTTCTCTGCCACCATCGTCAAGTTTCCTTAGTTAACTAAGATATCTGGTGGCCCCATTTGTGAAGGTACCGGTAGAAGTCCTCGTTAACCTCGTAGCTTGTGCTAATAGACTGAACCACTCAGTCAGAGTGCCCTGATGGTCCCTCAGTGCGTGTTGACACGCTGAATCGTGCAAAATCGCAAAATTCATGTGTACTTGGTTTCACGGCTTATCACCGTGCTTCAAGCAGATCCCCGAACGCCGAAAACGCTAGTTTCCGCGTACTGCAATCCTATCCCAAGTCCACCTTCTGTTTTTAGGTGGTTAACGTTGGGGAACGACATAGTTCGGTATGACTGGGGTTTCGCATAGGTTCAGTGTTCACAATCCTAGCGTATCGTAGGGCGTATCCTATCCTATCCTATCCTATCCAATGCAGTCGCCCCGCCTCCAAATCGGCCATACTGAAGCAGATCTAATTTTATTCAAGATGACCGGTGTTCTAGGTCTAGCGATCGCAATCCTATCGTATCCTACGGCCAAGGCATCTTATCCTATCCCATCCTATCCCATCCTGTCCAAAGTTGCCCTGCCTCCAACTCGGCCATACTGAAACAGATATACTTTTATTCAAGATTTTTTGGTCCCAATCAATGTACCCCCGCCATCGTCTTTCTCTGTGGTTCTCGGCTTTCAGGGTGATGGCGTTCAAAAAAGGGCACGTTGTTTGTACTACGGTGTATCCTCTAATTAAAGGAGGGAAGCTACTCTGACTCGCAGCATGATTCAAGGTGGGGGTTCTCAGCGTCATCCGCCGCCACTTCCTTGAGGGAAAATCCAGCATTGCTCGGTACTGTGTCGATGTTCGCAACGTTCGTACCACACCCGATGTTGTACGCGATGTTGAGGGTGGGGGAGAGGCGTGACATCTGTGGCTGGTTCGTTGAGTTCGATGGACCCAGATGAATGGACATACGCGTTCACGTACGCAACACGGAACTCTGGATCGTCTTCCTCGCCGCGTATAGGATCAGCTTCCCGATGTTCTTCCTCTTGCGACTGGAGACTGACCATTGAATCGCTTGATTAGATACTTGCAAACCAAATAGGTTTTTAAAGACGTGCCAATTCGTACACGTGACCGTGATCGATCATTCGTCAGTTTACGACCAGAACTTGACCAGAACCTTCACCTGGCCTTTGACTGCCTCGCGCCATTGTTTTGCCTTAGACCAAGTGTCAGGCCTCTTGCGGTAGATGAGGACCCTTGACTTGCGCGTCGGGTCAAAGCTTGGTACAGGTCAAAGCGCCGAGAAGACGTCAAGGACCTTCAATTGTCGCATAAAATGGTGAGTTGGGTTTATACTCTTATGCCACCCACCATGTCTGCTCTACCAGTACCGCTCAACGCTTCCGGAACGCAAAAACGACTCTTATTCTATACCATGCCGTATCAGTTGCACCCTCTCCTTTCTGATCACCCTCTGCGCTGCCCACATGGCATGGATCGCTTTTTCGACATCGAGATGGGAATTGCAGGATGCGGGAATGTTTCCGCCTACGTTTACGTGAGACGCAACCTGGGTCATGTCCGCGATATACTGACTCTCCATTTTCTTGTTCTTCTCTTTCGACCCCAGTGCGAGTTGTGTGCGCAAGCTACCCCGGACGCGGATCCTACTACGTTCCGCAGTGCCGTGAATATCACTGATCTTACTGAAGATGAACATTCAAGTCTGGTGCTTATGATGAACTTCTGGGACAGTACACTGCGTCCGCAACAAAAACGTCATTTGCTTGACATGTTGGAGGCGACGCTGGGGGTCCCTGAAAGCACACGCGACGTCGTGGTGTATCTCTTCATCGAGGTATTCTTGGCCGACGTTTCTTTTTTTTTTGTTCATCGTCGCGTAGGCTCACGTACCCGCCATCGTCCGGCGCGTCTCGGTAGCAGACTGCCTATCTTTCCGCTTCCACAACACGCCACTCTTCGAGCTGAGCAACGCCAACGCAACATCGCCCACCCTTTACGAGCTGTATCAACTTCGAGACGACGTGTTCGCACCCACTCTGGTTCTGGACGCCATCGACATTGCAGATTTGGGTGATACTCTCATCTACAAGCGGCTCGGCCTCTTGGATTCAGAATGCATCAGCCTTGTCGAAATGAGGAAAGACCTGCAAGAGAGGCACTACGGTACGCTATCCTCCTTCAAGTTCTTCGTTGGTCTGACTTGCTTCAGGTCCCGACGTACACCATGTCGCCACCCCACTGTCTGTTTGGGACATCTGGAATGTGGATGGCTCCGATGGGGAGAGAGAATCAGATGAAGACGAGTAGTTACATGTCTCAATATATGACCAATCCTATCCGACAATCCTATCCCACAATTCTATCAGCATATCCTATCCTATCCCATCCTTTCATTGTGTTCGACAATATCTCATCTCAATATTCTATCCTATCCAAGTTATGTTGTATATGGTCCCAAAATACCAAATATGTCTCTCTCAAGGAACTTGCATGGGGTAATCCACCATGAGTCTGACAGCAAGCGCGGCAGTTCCAACATCCCAATGGTACACGTGATCGCGATCGCGTTGACTCAAACCTCTCAAAACTTTGATCTTCAACGTTGAAACGCTGACTATCTGAACAAGCGTGAAATGTAGTAAAATGTAAATCAGCGCTTTAGAGCACTAATAACACAAAACCAACACTGAACACAAATCCAAACAATAAACGGTGCGAGTACGGGGATCGGACCAAGTATTAGGTCTCTGGTTGTGCTAGATATAAGTAATAGCTATTTACGCGTAAATACTGATTTGATTCAATTAGCCGATCTAGTGACTCAGATGAGGTCTAGAAGGTGCCAAGAGGTGTTTTATCTTGTGGGGTGGGTGGATTAGTCCTTAGACGTTGTTATCCTTTCAGTGTTCTCGGTCCCTTATGATTCTGTTCCTTGTTCTATCAAGTCCGTTTGCCTAAATCCTTATGAAACCCTTGCGAAACCCTTATGAAACCCTTATGAGTCTGTTCCGTGTTCTGTTTCCTTAAGATCCTAGCGCGAGATGTGATCCAACAACCAACAATATATTGACCGAAATAACTAAAAGAACTTTACAAGTTCCAAGAGGTACTCCGAATGAATACAAGGCTTCCCAAGCGACAATACCAGCTGAGCTGAGTACGTCTAGCAAGAAGGGGTGAATTCACTGGCTTTCCACTCGAAACCTGTTGGTATTTATACAGGAATTATACATCACATGATAAAATAAATAAATACTACAATCAGTCCACTTCAGTATATACGGATAAACGGACCTGGCTATTTAAAGGTACATGCATCAAAGACCCGGTTAAACGGCTAAATAAGTGCTCTATCCCGAGAGCTGTGCGTCTATCTTTCTGTTTTAAGGTGTTGCCATCATATCTTGATGGACTTGTTATCTTTAGACGTGCCAAGTATAGCGTGTCCGGATAAATTGTAGTAGAGATTGTCCGGGCCAACCAGCTTAGCCTTATAGATAGACTGGCTGTCCTGCATCTCTACCTGATGACACCTTTGTCACCCAACTATTCCCATGGTGCCCTAATTCAACCGAATGGTTGGACTTTGATTTACATGTAAATATAATCTTTGATGATTTACGCGTAAATACACAGCAGGTATTGATCCTGATAGTGTTACTGAATGTCCCTGAACGATTCCTGAACTCTCCAAGGCATCCAGGCTCGTGTGATTAAAGTTACAGTGACTTAATATGTCACAAATGTCGAACTTGTGCTTGCAACTGCACCAACAACTCTGCCGATTTGATTTGACCTGCAATCTGGATCCCTTATGAATTCACAGTCTAGATGGATGGTATGTGTTATGTCCTTGATATATGACACTTTCCAAATGTCCCAATTCGATCGAATGGTTGAACATGGAATTACGTGAAATTCTATTGTAGCCCACCTGGCCGTTGACCCTCGTGGTATCGGTGACCAGGCAAGTCTATACAATGTAATCTCTTGTGAAGTGCCTTTAGCCAACAGTCCGGACCTCACTATGGCTCTCATTGTGGGCCAAGTAATAAATAAGCATTGTTCTACTTCAGCAAGTAGAACAAGAACATTGAAATTGATAGATTTCAAGTCTGGTCATTTTCCATGCTTATCAACGTTGCTTTAGACCAGCGCGTCGGGCAGTTGCAATCGTTCTCCCTTGACCGTGCGTCGGGAGGCGGCAGGCTTTATTGTTGAGAACATTGCCTGGTCAAAGCACTCATTTCCGATAATGCTGGGGCTTGGATGCGGCCAAAGCGTTCCTTGTCACAGGTCCCTCGCTATTTCCCTTCTCAGGTGAGACATTGGCGCTGCACTTATGGTGTTGTTTCGGTCAATTCACGACACTTTGGTGCTGATATAAAAGCAGAGTCGAAGTGGCAGGTAGCGTATTCCTGCACCATGTCTCCTCGCAAAGTACTGTTTCAACTTCCCAAGCACGCCACAAAGTCTGACCGCGCCAAATTTGCCGCCACACTTTTGACTCCGTCGATGTTGCCGCCCCGCACTCAACCAATGAAATGTAACGAGTGTGGCAAATTCTTGAAATTCGCCCTCACCTTGGGAGACAAGAACGGCCACCAAGCAGGGCAGATCACGGCAGGTAATCGCAATAGTAGGCTGCGTCCACGTTCTTCTAGCTTTTGTGAGACGTCTTTGAACTGGTTCGCAGTGCTGTAAATGGACCGTCATCAACACGGTGACCCAGAGGGAACGGGAGGTATTCGTCGCCGCTCTCGATGAATATGACGCGGACCAAGCTGCGCTGAAGGCAGAGGCGAAGAAGGCCACACGCAAAACAAGTGAGCTTCTTTTTGCATTGTGGACTGTTCGCGTCAATAATCTCTTTTCGTGCAGAGAGTGCGAATAATGTCAACACGAAGACTACGTCTTCTCCGGGCAGTGCATGTGTCCTGCGCACTTTGATTTCAGAACTGACGTGCTTTTGACGAGCAGAGCCCGGCAAGGCCAAAGAGACCCGCGACGCCGAATGCAGTACGTACATTACCTTCCACTGAGTATGAGATGTAATTATTTTGCTTCCGCACCGCAGAGGCCACCGCTCTCAAGGGCAAAGGCAAGGCCAAAGAGGAGAAGATTGCCCCTCCGCCTCATAGTGCATTTAGCTGTTTTTGCTATTACGCTCGGCCTGACGGACTACAAACAGAAAAGGCCACGCGGGACGACGTTAATGTGTCACCTGCGGTCCCATCGCGAACCGAGTCTACCGAGAAGCGGAAGAAGGCGAAGGTCATCGACATACATCTGTTCATGAAGGCAAGTTGACGCCTTTTTTATTATTATTGCTCAGTCATGATTCTGACGATGATGACAGGCAAACAAAGTTGCTGTGTCGGGTACAGCAAACGTGCCCAACACGGAGCGGTTCAAGTTCAGCGAAACTAATTTGTTCGAGGTTAGTCACGCAGGGGCTACGCAAGACGCACTGCAGTATGCGCGTTATTCGCCGCACCAGGGAAGCTGGACATCTGTGGAAGAATCTGGGGTGCTCGGCAAGGTCAACATTTCCGAGTCGGGGAGCATTGTCATCTACCGCGTGGCCACCCTTCAGGACTGGGAATGTCCGGGTCTGAGAAGGCTCTTGTTCGACCTTCACCAGCGAAGCGATTGCATCAGTACGTCCCTTGTTTTTGTCTCCCAACTGCCGACTAAGGGAGTGTGTTGACGACAGGCAACTCACACTTCCCCTCCTTCCCTTCTGCGGGACCTGCAGCGGGACCCAGCACCAGCCAAATCTCGTCTCTCAAACGCGCGCGCGAGGATTCGGAAGATGAGATAGAGGACTTGGAAGACGAGATGGAGGACTTGTCGGAAGATGAGATGGAGGACTGAAGGCAATTTCAATGAACCATTTTAGACAGACTTGGATTGTTTTTGCTTTTTTCTTGTTGTACGGATTAAAAAGATGTTTCTTAAATTGTTTCAAATAATTTGTGTGATGGAAAAGGCGCTATGCTTGGCACGTGATGTAATATTGGCTCAACACCTCACCACCACCTCGTTGGACTGCAGCGTCGCGAGATCCTCTAAATCAACCTCGCTTGACTCTGGTCGCGATATAGCTATTGGACTCGTTTGACTTGAACGTCACGAATCATGGCGACCGAACTAGATCTCCTCAAGAATCGAAATGCGCTGGGTACGTACTTGACCAGTTTCCTTGCTACAACTACCTTTCTGACATTGCGCAGTACCTCTGGGACCGTTTGACAGCAAAGTGGGGGCGGTGGTCAAGATCGCGGGTGAATCATACTATATCACCACGAATACGGATTACATCCCTGCGCTCCAGATTCGCGAGGATCACGCCATTCAACTTCGCGAAGATTTCCGCTACGGCGACAACGATCCTACGCTCTGGCCACAGCAGTACAGCCAGTTCTTCTGTCATCTCGCGGCGATCCATAAAAAAATGCCCGAGAAAATGAATGTTTCCATTATGTGGTGGGATGTCTCACATGCCAACTTCATCTGCCCTGATACCGGGCGCTCCATCACCCGCGGAATGGGAAAGTTAAGGCCCGAACGGTTTTCGGCGCTCACGCAAGCGGTCAGCGCGTTACTGGACGAATATCACGCATACGAGAAATCCCTCGCGCCCAACAAACCTCTCGCGCTATTTGCGGCCTTAATCAAGCAGCTGAAACTGGGCCTGGAACGTCTGCAGACGCTGCCATCCACGTACACAAGAATGGCCGTAGCTATTACCCAGCTACAACGCAACTTTCTGGAACTGCACACGCTTCTCCGGTACATGTCAATCTACAAACCACGAATGGAAGCGATCGACGACACTCCTCATCCCTATCCTGACAAGTGTATCGGCGCATTCGTTTCGGACCCTGCCGTCGCTCAGCGGTTCCACGCCGCCGGGTTGCCGTATTGGCTCATACGCCCTACCTGGTCCTTCATGACGGATAACATTCTGGAGATCGTGACACCCATGGAGCCTGACTCCGTATTGAATCTGGCGCGATCACAGAACTTCCGGGCTATCCAGTGTGGGATTAAAACAGATGAAAAGATCCACGCGTTACGCGCAGCTGGGGCGCACGACTCGTGGTACAACGATCCATTCAACTCGAGCACATCGGAGGTGCCGTCCCCGCCGTCACTTGCTGGACCCAGTGCCGCGCTGGCGGGTGATATCGGGCAGGAAGTGGTGGCTCGGACTGGGGAGGGCGCTGGCCGAGGCGTGGGTCGCAGGCGACCTGACTACGTAGGAGGCGCTGACCCCCGCCGCGGGGTGGGGCGTGGTGGGCGTGGAGCAGAGCGTCATACTCCTTGTAAGTCTGTCGGAGTGCTGGGCAGTCGTCTAGTTAACTGACGATATCCTAGATCCACAGCCAGTCAAAGGATCAAGCGGACACGACAAATTCAAGATGTTGGAGCGCGAGGAGATGCCACCCGCGGTGGGTTTGTGGGAGGAAGCTCTGGAGGAGGTGGATCGCACTGCTGCCGTTGTGAGGCACAGGACCACCGACGGGCGCTATGTATTCCCCAAACCCGCGCTTCTGGTCTCGCAGATAAGGGAGTCGAAGCGACAGCTGGAGTTGCACCATTATAGTCTCATCCGGGATGCACTTCTCTATAGAATGGGCGACCCCGACGATCCCACACACTCCTGTCCACCCAGGAATGGTGTGATGTGCTCGCGGGCAAAGTCCATGGACGAAGTGGCGAGACCAAGGCAGCAGCCCGGTCCAATATCATCGACGTCGTCTTGGGTCCAGCGATGCGCGCCTGTGGCCTGAGCCAATACCACGACTTCCCTGCAGCCGAGAACAGCGTTCCCCACACCACCGTCAACTGTGCCCGTGAGATCATCTGGGACGTTGCCGATTCCAATTTCCGCTTCGAATTCGTTGGTTTGGATCACCGTGCATCTGGCCTGTCCCGCTTGGATCAATGCTGTGAATGCTTCGCTGGAGGAATGCTCATGGGGATGCCGATCAGCATGGCCAAGAAAGGGCTCGCCGCCATCGCCTCGTCCGAGCGACATCCATACATCCTGCGTATGGCCAAGTTGATGAGGGATTGGTCTCCACGTCCACCGCGAATGATCATGGATGCGAACGAAGACGGGGAGTGGGGGGAAACTGAGCGATGTGCATTGGAGCTGGCCGTCGCAACACACTACACCCAGACCTTCTACGAGTTTTTCGGGCGCGCGGCTGTGATCCCAATGCGTATAGAACATGAATTGGTTACCTAGGCAGATTTTTTTTGGACTACGTACTACACGACGACCGACAAGCTAATGCAATGTAAAACCAGTACATCAAATACTTTTGTGGATACTTTTGTACATGTGAATGAAATGCCGATGTGGGCAAAGCTGAAGACTTCCGATTCGAAAACACCTCACCTCGACTACGCGTCGGTTGACGATGGCCAGATGTTTGAGTTGGTGCAGAGGGTGTCGGTGGTGGGGAAACCTTGACGATATGCTGCTCTCGTCGTTCTCGTGACTGATTACGCTTGGACCGGACATCTATTGTGAGTGCGAAGATCCAAGCGCAATTGTGTCTCAGTGTTGTTCACAGGAAACACGCTTGGATGTTGCTTTGAAGAGGATGCCTTAAAAAGGCTGGCCTATCGCAGGTGAGCTGGCAAACAATAAAATGCCCAAGACTCCCCCAACCGTTCGCAGTCGACCAGTGCCCTCTATATTAGGTCGACGGAGTCCACCTGTTCTGCCATCTCCACCGGCATCCCCGCCTCCTCTGAGGTTCTCTCATCGCCTGGTTGCTACCCGTGGTCGCAGGAGCCGCAGCCCGTCTGCTCCACCCTCGCCAACGCTCAAGGCTACTAGGCGCCGCAGTCCGCCTGTTCCACACTCGCCAACGGCTAACGCGAAGCCGCGGCGCAGCCCGCCTCTTCCAGAATCCCCACCGCCGATTTTGCATGGGCGCCGCAGCCCGCCCGTCCCAGGATCACCGCGTTCTTCCGTCGAGCCTTATGTCCCCGTGATTCCTGTGAGAACCGGTGTCGAGCTGGTAGTCTCGAATCCCGTGAGAACAGTTTGTTGGACGCAGGTACGGTATGACAATTTGTTCCACGGGCCATTGATCTTACACAATAACAGGATGGTTGAATGCCTGAAAAGTTAACGGTCTATCCGCGCGCCGATTCGCATATTCGTCTGGCCGATAACAAGGTTCTGTTGGGCGCGCACAACATCGAGATGGGGAACACGATTCAACGGTTCATAGCTGGGTGTAGGCCTGGACTGGGTTATTGGTCGAGCATCAGGTGGAGGGACAGCATTCCCGTGCGAGGGCGGGACCACACCGTGCTATTACGTTATAAAGGTGTCTCAGAACTTACAAATTGGGTGGAACACCAGGCCTCGGTCTATTAGAACTAGAACATCTCCTTAAATATGCGAATACTAGATGTGGTCTCGTGTGAATCGGATTCCCTCAAATGCCCTCCAGATTATAATATTCAATTTCGAGAGTCTTGCCAGAGTCACGGGACAATTCCTTGATCTTGACCACCATGAGCCCTTGTGAGCCACCATGTCGTCCAACAGGAAACCAGGCGAGGAGCTCGACTCCCTTTACTCCGGAGTTTGACCGCGCGTCGCTCACTGGCTTCGCGAAGAGTTCGACTGCACGTCGCTCCGGTGGCTGCTTTTGCAGCGCTGTTGGTGGTGGGATCCCTGGAGTCACGGGACAATTCCTGGATCTTGACCACTATGTCGTCCGACAGAGAACCAGGCGAGGAGCTCAACTCCCTTCGCCCCGGAGTTTGACCGCGCGTCGCTCAATGGCTTTGCGAAGAGTTTGACTGCGCGTCGCTCGATTTGTGGCTATTGTGGGCGGCGGGGTCAAAGCAGGTCAAAGCACATAACAAAGGGTAAAGCAGCACATATACGGCGTCGGCTGAACCTGGTCGACACCTTTACAGAACCCAACCGTTACTCTACACTCAATGTCCGACTCTGACTCCCCTGTCTCGGCCTCTCTTCCTCAGATAACGGCGTTTTCAGACGAGCATATCAAGTACCTCGACGAGTTACTGCCGAAGTATCACGCTTTTGAAGTGCTCGTAGCCCAAGACAAGCTGAAGAAAGAGCATCTGCGGGAATACAAGAAAGGAAGCAAGAAGAATTGGATAAACAACAATGTCTGTCCCAAATTCATACAGAAGTTTGAGCTGGAAGGAAAGTACAACTTGGCCGGAGTTCGCGCTGTATGTCTTCTTTGTCTAAAGGGATACGATGATATACCTGATGCCATCTACAGAAAGTGGCCCGCTTTTTCTTCAACCATAAGAACCCAAAGGCACGGAAAATTGTCGCCCGCCCGGCGGGCTCCAGGAGCCCGCTGCAAAGTCGGCGGTACAGATCTTCAATGAGAGTAACAAGACGGCGATTAGCAGCTTAGCCGCCGAGCTGGCGAAGAAAGGCCACAAGGACGGCGACTCGGGTAGCGACCAGGACAAAGAAGAGAGCGACAACGAGGGAAAGGAGAAGGGGGTCAAGGACGCGAAGAAGCAGGGGAACTTGGTATTCTGGAAGTTGGCCAGAGACGCCCTTTATGCGGAGCTGAACGAAGACGAGAAGAAGAAACTCGAGGCGCAGGCAACAGAGCACAACGCGCAATTCGAGAAGGGTCCGCCACTGGAGCATATCTATAAGTGAGTCCATAATGGCTGGTGAATTGGCTACAGGCGCTAACGGGATTGGCCAGGAACCAAAGCGCCATCACGGATATCGTCGGTACTGCAGTGGACAAGATGATCGGCCACTGCTGGGGAGGGCTGGGGGATGTTGCCGTCTTTGTAGCTGGGGTGTTTCGAACTGAGGCCGGCGCTCTGCAGACCTTCTCGTACGTTGCGTGCTCATCGATGAGTGGCACAGCTAATCAGACGGGTTAATAGATTGTCCTGTCAAGAGAAAGAGGACGCGCCCGCATTTAAGACTCGCGTGCCGGACTTTCCGGCGTTCCGAAAGAAGTTGATCGAGTGGGGAGGAGAGGTTTTACCAAGTGCGTTTTCCCTTATAGGGCGTGCGTGTTGTGAACTGACGGGAAATATGAATTCAGAGGTCGAAGGGGACCGGTTGACGTTGACCTATGATGACGGCTTTCCTCGGCTTCCTCCTTTGACTGACGAGACGCCGCCGAATGTGGCGCGGGCTCTGCTACTGCTATTCGCGCAGAAAATATATGGTAGGTCACGCCATTTAGCTGAGTGGCTCCACTAACAGGTTTCAGAATACAGCGGAACCGTGCCTCCGGAGAGCGAGAAAGACCTCCGTATTCAAATGCATCTCGACAACCAGAGCGTCGGAGTCACCCAGGAGGAGGAGATATTCTGCCCGTCGACAATGACTAGCAAAGAGGTGTACACCTTGTACAACCGGCTGGTAGAGGACCAAACCAGGGTACCCGGGCATTTCATATTCGTCAATCCGGGCAAGGGGAAGGGGAAGGTACAAACCGAGGTGTCCGACGCTCCAGTCGACTACTCTATCAAACCCCGGGGAGCGACCACTTCCACTCCTGTTGCACCTGCATCCCCAACGTCTTCGACCCCGGGATCCCCTGTTGCACCTCCCTCGCCCTCTGCCTCCGTTCAGGGAGATGCCGAGTCCGGGGGGAAGTGGAAGGGAGAAGATGTGTCGGAAGACGAAGGGCCACCTGCCAAGAAAGGGCCAGCCGTCAAGAAGGCGGTGAAGAAGGGGAAGGGGACGACGGTGGGGACGGCCGAGCCGAGGAAGAGGGGCAGACTGCCCAAGGCGCCGAACCCTGCAAGCACGGTAACAACGCCGAAGCGAAAGAGAGCGGACACCGATGCTTCGGCGCTGACAGCTCCCCCGACGAAAAAGCAGAAAGGCCCGACTCCTACGACAACTTCGACTCCTGTTGCACCTGCATCCCCAGCGTCTTCAACCCCGGGATCCCCCGCTGCACCTCCCTCGCCCTCCGCCTCCGTTCAGGGAGATGCCGAGTCCGGGGGGAATCGGAAGGGGGAAGATGCGTCGGAAGACGAAGGGCCGCCTGCCAAGAAAGGGCCAGCCGTCAAGAAGGCGGTGAAGAAGGGGAAGGGGACGGCGGTGGGGACGGCCGGGCCGAAGAAGAGGGGCAGACCGCCCAAGGTGCCGAACCCTGCAAGTACGGTAACAACGCTGAAGCGAAAGAGAACGGAGACCAATGCTTCGGCGCCGACAGCTCCCCCGACGAAGAAGCAGAAAGGCCCGACGCCTACTGCACCGCCGGGGCGACCATCGCGCAGGAATGCGCCCATCCCTTCAAAGTGGGTCAAGGTGAACCGGCCGGGGAGGATGGTGGAGGGTTATTGGTATCCGAAGGTCCGTTCGTGCGAGGGCTGGAGATGTGAACGCTAACGGACTCGTTACAGAATAGCCCCCAATTGCCGGGCAGGCACAGCTGGGATGACGACTACGAAGCTTCACTGGGCCCGGTGACAAGTGCGTGGTCTCTCCGAGGATATTCTTTCTTTCTGGGCTGACCAGAACTTCTGTAGTTTTGCGTACAGAGTATGATGTATCAATGGGCGCAATAATAGGTGTAGTAGGTGCGTGGTTTGGCTTCTAACTTTTTTGACCCAGGTGACTAACTTGTCCTGAAGATTGATTGTTTGCACTCGCTGTAGAGACAATATATATATCTTGTGTTTTGGCGCGATGTCTTGAAAGTTAGCGAAAAAAAAAGGGAAGCGAGTGATATGGCGGGAGCGTGGGCGGGGCAGGCGCTTGAAGGAGCAGGCGCCGAAGGAGGATCCCTAGGATCCTTTCTTTCCGGGCCCGCGTCCGCCGTACGCGCTGACGCTGTTCCTGCCGCACCTTTGCCAGGGGTGTCAAAAAATGGAATATTTTCGAATATTTGGGACAGCGGACTCCCAGTAAGTGATTTCTCGCCTAAATCTCTCGAACTGAAGTATTAACTGCATCCCTAGGATCTTGCCTTCTCACCCCGTGGCCGCCGTACGCGCCAGCACCGTTCCTGCCGTCGCCGTCGCGCCTTTGCCAGGGTCGTCAAAAATGGAATATTTTCGAATACCTGGGACGGCGGACTCCCAGTATGTGAGTTCTCGCCCAAAACTCTCGAACCAAAGTACTTACTCCATCCCTAGGATGCTTTTGTTCTCGCCCCGTGGCCACCGTACGCGCCGCTGCCGTTCCCGTCGCCGCACCTTTGCCAGGGGTGTTTAAAAATCGAGTATTATCGGATCTTCGGGACGTTGAATTACAGTTTTACCATCATGCCGAATCCAATTACAAATGGTTATAGAGCGGTCTTCTCTCAATCGGCTCCTCAAGGCGACCTTGCCAATATTCAATAATATCCGCCATCCCCTCCAACCCCCCAATCCGATCCCAGGACGAGTGCTCACAGTGGCACTTGCCGCAGCCATAGCACGGATACGGCTGGTGGTTGGCTAGTCGGGCGCGCACGGACAGATGGACCAAGGCCTCTGGCCCATTGCTCAGCAAGACGTACAGCCAAGATGAAACAAGACTCGCCAAGAAGTTTGGGACGATTAGTGGGGTAGCAATACCCCCACGCGATCTCCTCGCCCTTGCAGTCGCGTGCATATTCGTCGCGGCGGCGCTCGATGTCGTTGGTGCGGCCGGCCTTGAGATCGACCCAGTCCACTTCTTTGTGGACCCGGGCAGTCGCGAGGCCCTCAAGAATCTCGTGGTTGGCGCGGAAATTGGTGTACACGACGCCGGGAACGTCAGGCTTATACAGTCTAAGATGGAAAGTGGCCTCGGCGCGTTGGATTGGGTCTTGAATCTTTCGGCTGGTACGATCAGCGGAGATATGGATAAATGGACAAAATCACATACACCAGCCTGAATAGACGCTGGCGCTCGTACTCAGTGAGACTGTGCACGAACTCGAACATCTGAACGCAAAGGAAATCAAGAAATACGGCCCAGAATCGAGCGAGAACGGACTTACCTTATGGCTGAAGGAGTTTGCCGGAAGGTTCTTGGAAATCCGCGACACTTTTCAGACCAGGATAGGACGATGGCGCCTCCCAACTACGGGGGGTTTACGCTTGGACCAGGCAGCGAGTTGTGTATGACTGCGACTTCCGTAGGGTTAAGGTTAGACCTGAATTGGATTTACTACCACATGTCCATGATCCCAAAGAAACCATCCGACTCCGAAGACGACTCGGACTTTATACCTGAACCCGACGCCGGTGAGCTGCTTACTTCGTTTGATACGACTTGATTCTTATGAATTGCAAGCAGTTTTACCTGGAGCAAGACGAGGACGTTTTCCTCTTTCACTCTATTCTCTTGATTTCACTGCCCTCATCCTATCCCCTCTTCCTTTTTCGTGTCTTGGCCTCTTTGCTCATTTTCCCATGGCTTGTTATCGGTGGACTCATACAAGATATCCGAATGGATCGCTTACGGGCAACGGGCGATCGCATGGGCGTGTGGCTGCTGGCAGTTGTGCGGTGAACGGCGTTTTTTTTCTGACTGGACGGCAGCAAAAACCGATGTGCTGCTCTCCATCCTCGGTCGCGCCAAAGCGAGCGGCTTCACCGTGCTCGTCGTCACGCTCGGCGCGATGCTGCTCAGCTGCCGCCCGCACGACCTCGCAAACTCGTACATCCCGTTCGCGCACGGCGTCGGCGTGCAGGTCGGACGTACCACCCCATCTTTAGAAGCGACTCGGCCACGAGCCGCTCCTCAAGACGCGCATGGCGTTCCGGTACGACTTGTGCGAGCTGGACCGCCGCGCGGCCGCGGGCGACGCGGAGGCGCGCGACGGCGTGTTCCTCGGCACCGAGTGGTTGAAGGAGTTCAACCCGGGCTTGTTCCACATGCGAGCTGCGCTTTCTGCGTGCGCACTGGGAGGGGCATCCAGAGCGCGCAGGACGCAGAGACGGCGCTGCAGTACGGTGTCGAGGGGAATCATGCGCTCGGAGAAGGTCAAGGCCGCGCAGGCCGCCGGTGTGCTCACCGTCCCCTTCGACTCGGGCGTCCGCACCGGCCCGACATCTTCAAGGCGCGCAGGCCGTCCTCCGTGCGCGCTCATTGATGTTGATATTCCACTGAGGGCGCGCACTATTCACCTTACTATTGATATGCCGCGCAGTGGGCCGCCCATGGCTGTACGGCGGCATCGTCTCGAGGCAGGCGGGTATCGAGCAGGTCTGGCGCGCCATCCTCGCAGACCTCGATGGGATGCTCGGCCTCTCGGGCTTTGTGAGCCTTGCGGAGATACAGGGAATGTGTGATGAACATACAGTACATGTACAGTTTTGTATGTATTACAAAAAAGAAAGAGTCCGTGGTTAAGGATAGGATAGGATGGGATGGGATGGATCATCGCGACATCTTAACACCATGATAGGATGGGATTCATGTGGTGGGTTTTTTTTTACTCTCGGGTCGGATGGATGTATGTTAGCACCATGGTAGGATGGGATAGGATGGGATCTAGTGGGGTTTTTTCTTTCGACCTCGGTCGGGTAGGATGGATCCTAAGGGTCGACCGACCCTCGGTTAGGATGGATCCTAATGCCGTCAGGCATTGCACTGAGCATGTGTCAGGGCTGTCCAACACGTGGGCCAACTGTCGCCGGACCTTCTCGTCGTGCCACTCCGTCAGCTCCGCGGTGCGGCTGGCGATGTAGTCAGAGAGGAAGTAAAAAGAGCACTACTCCCGTTGGAGAGAAGGTCGTGGGGCCTCGTCCAGTACTTCCTGGGGTCAAATGAGAAACATCTGCTGACTGGCTTTGTCGGCCTCGTTGACCAGGTCCGAGGTCGCGAAATCGAATAGGTTATCGGCGAGAGCCTTGTTGATGACCTTGTCAATGGAGGTAGTGGTGGCCATCTTTGGGTCGCTAAAGAGGCTCCGTGCGACCGGTCCGCTCCTATTGAACCTGGCCCGAATGTCTTTGGGGTCTCTCTTCTCCAGTGTCCTTTATTTGGCAAGGTCAGCATTTCCGAAGACCGGTGTCAAAGACGATACGCACGTTATGGCTGCAATTTCTTCCAATGACCACGGCTTCATGTACCACGTGGTGGCCTTGTACTGCTTGATGAAATAGCGCATGCGGCTCTACCTCGGCGACGACGTCCATACCAAACAACCGGCCAGTTCAACCCAGGGGTCAGGGAACCACTCTTGGGAACCAATCTCAACGTCGATAAGGATCCAGCTGCGGCGGAGAGCACGTTTGACGCCTACGTTGCCCATGTTATGGCTCGCATCCACGACGTCGACGCCGGCTTCAGAAAAATAGAAAACACTGTGCGTGTCTGGGATGAAGAAGACCGAGATGCCGGAAGCGAGCAAACGGAATAGGAAGTAACCTGCGCCGATGCTCTTGCCTACCCAACGGAATGCATGAGCGCAAAACCTGAAGCAGGGGGGAAAACGACTACTTGCCGATCCCAGGCTGAACGGTGAGGAAGAAATTGATTTTCTTTCCCTGCATTGCATGGGCCATGAACTCGACATATTCTTGGCGGACAATGATCTTATCCAAGGTCAAGAGCCGGTGGACGGCCAAGCTCTCATGCTCAAGCTCGGCGAGGTTGATGTAGCGAATCGGTGGCGCTGGCGGAGGCTGTTCCGACTTGTCCACGTCCATGGCAGTCGCGTTGCCACCCAAACCTCAACTTTGAGCCTGAATTTCAGCCCAGAAGGATTGCGAACTGAAAGAATTGATTTCGGTCTCACTGAAATCTGTTTGCTGGCCGGGGATCCGAATTGGCAGGACTGAAATTGCTTATTTCCACTTACATTTCAAGGGAGGTGAAATTAAGCTGAACTTTGCAGGAATGAATGGCCAATGATACAAGTACTTTCGGTGGCCCATTCCGGCTCATACTTTTCATAATCTGATTCAGTGTTTGAAACCCATTCCAGTGCAGTTGGAATCAAGTCTTATTTAACAACTATGAAGTGCAAAATCCGCGGGACTGAAACTACTTGAAAGAGGTTCAATTTCATGATCTTCATAGAATTTCAGATTTTACTGATGAGCTTTGTCTAGGTTCGTGGAGCCGCAAGGACCTGCTTCGTATCAAGGACTTAGTTGATGCATGCACTCCGTTGAAGAAGCACAAGCATCAGGATGATGGGGAAGATGATATAGAAGTTGTTGAGATAGATTAATTATGTATAGCTCGAGTTTGAGGCAATTTTTAGCCACGGGTTTCGGATACAGCAGAGGGTTCTGATGACCCGCAGGTTTTTCGTAAACCGTGGGTCAGCCGAACCTGTGTTGGAACTAAGCCAAAATAGTTAATTAATCAAATTATACATCGCGATCACGTGTGGATTAATGGCATTGAGTTTACAACGCGACTAACACGTTTCTCCGGTGGCTTTGCGCCTAATTTTCCGTGCTGTATTCCGGGGCCGCCAATGGAGGTGATTCCGCGAATTACGCTGGCATTGGTTTTTCTTTTTACCCTAATGTTCGCTTATGCATGGAAATGTCCAGCAGCACAAGTTTCTGGGCAATTATTCATCAGTTCGCTTGAACGTCAGGTGTTACAACATCTGAGATGCTACGGCTATTCGGCAGAACTTCAATGCCTAAGCGGAGCCTAATCCGAAACTGCATTCCAGATCACGGCTTGTGCTGCTTCCGATCTCGGTACGATATCACACTCGTGGGGAATGGGGTAGCTGGCCAAGCTAAGTTAGATAGCGCAAAAGGGACCACCATCGATTGCAGCATACCATAGGAGGCCGGAGGTATACTCGCCTGATGGCTCAATGGGCGCGCCTCGCTTGTCAACGCTCTTGGTGATGTTGAGTGTAGCTAGGATTGAGACCGCGCAGATCCACACAGACCATTGGGCCATGTCTTTCCCCTAGGCAAGAGGCATCAGCTTCATAATACCATTGGACGAAATAAATATAGAACCGGGCAAATGCGTCGCCCGAAGCCGAACGCCGCGTCAGGCTCCCTCATCGCGGTGTTGATCTCCCCATCCTTATTCAACCAGTGTTCGGGAATAAATTCATGGGTATTTAGCCCAAACGTGGTCTCGTCGTGTAGGATGGCCCTAGGGTGTTGTTAGAGAAGCGAGATACATGAATAGGTTGAATGGATCCACCAAGTATTTCCAACAACGACAGATCCGGCAGGTATGCGGTATCCATTGTAGATGTCATCCGCAGTCACTGCGTGGGGAAGAGCTACATTGCAGGGTAAATATTAGTCGAATTGAAGGCGAGAGAACTCACCGAGGGGGGTCACTGGGCGCCATCGAAGAACCTGAATCATAGGTTCAAGTTGGGGCATGTGCTATTGGTAAAAACACCAAACTTCTTTCACAACAGCGTCCATGTACGGGATATTATCGCTGAAGTCCGGTAAGCGGCCCTGTCCCACGACTGCATCTGTGGCCGCCTGTGCCTTCTTCTGGACATCCGGGTATAGAGTCATGGCGAGCATGAATGTTCCCAGAGCAGAGACGGTCTGTTCCAAAATTATGTGACGGATCGTTCGAAGTTGAAGCATGTACACACCGTATCAGCTCCAGCTGAGCCGGGGCTCTTGTCAGGAGCGTGAAATTGACATGCGATTTTACTCACCAGCTGATGAGCGATTTCCAGAGGGCCATTCTGGGAATATCATTCAGTGCGTACCGTAACAGGTTCCGAGGATATTTTTCAGCACTGTTTCTTGGTCGTCGGCATCCGGAGCTCCCTCGATCTCCTCCAAAACCCGGGAAGCAGTAGAGGATTTCGCCGTTCCCGCAGCCTTCCCGTGCTTCAGTGTCGAGAATAAATGAAAACGTAGACAAATGCACCAAAGCTCTCTTGACGAACGCATAGGGCAGCTCCGGCATGATGGACACTGATTTATACCATTCGTGTGCTTCCTTCTTGAATCCGGCACCAGGAAAGAACTCCGGAATATACTTAAGGCTGGGGAATCGTTAATCTGCACCAAGCGAACGGGACTGTGTCACGTACAAAGGAAGAGAATTGACGAGATAGAAACCTCGGTTCCCTGTGCACGCCATGGCATGCAGAGACTTTACGGAAATGTCGATGTGCGGATCGTCCTCCGGTTGTACGTCGATGCCATAAGCCGTTGAGAGAATCACCATGCCTGCCATACTGGTTGGAAGGAACATAAGATGATTATTGCGGCAAAGAACTGAATAAACTCACTGGCGAAGATGTCTTTCGAACTTAGCCGGTGAATCCAGGAGGCGCTGAAGTAGTACTCGAGCGGCCTCGAGTTCCGCCGGGCGATGCAAAAGTACCTCGGACAGCTGAAACTGTTGGATAAAAAGCTTACGATGAGCTGCAATGGCGACGGGTCAATCCACTGGTAAGTGAAAGAAGAAACAACTTGCTTTTCCACCTTGCCCCATATCACATAAACGCAATATGCCAATAGAACCCGACACTGTGATGGTTAATGTGGGCGCGTGGTTCCGAAGTGCTGGTTGAATTACAATTCTCACAGATCATTAAGCATCGGGAACTCGGGCCTGAGAAGCCATGAGGGTCAGAGATAGAAGGAAGTGGTACAGGCAGAATACCGGTCCGAGTAGATCGCTGATTTGCCTTCCAACAAGGCGTCGGCAGCAGCGATGGAGTTCAGCACAATGACGGTGTCGCCCATCAGGTCCAGAGATATGATGTCGGAATCTACGAGACGGGTGAGCTGCGCGCAGGGAATGAAACTACAAGCAAACCATATTTCTGAGACATTTCCATGAATGCGAGCCATTCCTAGCTCTTGGGGATGTTGTACAAATTGCCAAAGAGGGGAAGACCACGGGGACCAGGGGGCAGCAAGTATTTGCAGCTGCGGACAATGTACGTGCGAAACAGGAGATAGCATGTACAGGAGAACAGCGCAAGGCCGGCGCCTTGCAAAGGGGAGGAAAACATCGGTGTTGTTGCGAGTATGTATCTCGTGAGCTACTTAAGAGCGATCTGAAGCGAAGGTAGGGCGGAAGACTGACTGTTCGGCAAAGCGCAGAAGCCACACAAGCAACGAGCCTTTCGGGGGCAGGCGTGCTAACTCTGCTGCCGTATTGATTGACCTGCAGAGCGAGAGATTCCAGAGGAGCCGAGTATCGCGGGAGTCTAGGAAGGTAGAGTGGCATGAGCACGTCCCAGCCAGGACGACTTGGCTGGGAAGACAACTTGAAGTGGGAGCATTTTGGCTGGATCCCTCGGGGAATCCGGACGAATTTTGACATGTCGATGTAAGGCTGAGTAGGGGCGCACTCCGATTTAAAGTGTAGAAGAAACAGACAGTGAGAGCGCCAGTCTAACATGAGTCGTGTTAGTAAGAGCATCTAAACCGGTACAAGTGATACGGAAAGCTCATCCCTCTGTATCCACCTCTGCCCATCTTAAAGCTCCACACGTCTCGGTGATCTGTACACCCATTCTGCGCGTAATTCCGGTGTTATTGGCCTGATTCACGGATACATGCCCTTCCAGAATGATACTTTCTCGTAAGTCGGGTAAACACGAGGGGAACAGGAGCGAGTAGAAGCCGCGCGCAGATAACACTATACTTTGAATACGGAGGAAGAGTCCAGAAAGTCCACGACACCAAGATCGCGCAGAATCGATTGCAAGAAAAACAGCATCAAAAATTAAGTTCCGCAATGGTTCCACTACCGATGCAAACACAACCACATGCGTCTTTCCGCGCCAACAGTCGGAGTCAACTTACGCATTCTTCGGGATTGACTTAGCGCACGTGTTCTGGCAAAAATACCGTATCTCCGACCTTTATGTCACAGAGCCTGCCATCGGGCGGAGCTTGAAATGGGGATTCAACATGCCGTGCACAACAAAACCAAATACACGTCCTTGATCTCGACCACGACCACGGCCTCTCGCGGGAATTATGCCGCCTTCACACAGCGGACCGGCCGATGCCGCCCATCGCTGCTGAACTAGTCGACTCAATCATTTCGTTTCTCCATCCGCTTCCTCTCAAATGCGGGAACGGGGACGGAAATTTCCTGGACAAGCGTGCAGCCGCCAATATTGGAAGCTGCGCTCTTGTCTGCAGGGCTTGGGTACCTTCGAGTCGCTGTGTCCTTTTCTACAGGGTCTGCATCAGACAAAAGACCGCCTACCGGTTTGCCCAGCTATTTCACAAGCCACAGGCCCTTACCATCTTGCCGTTCATCTGGGAATTCAGCTTCGGGAGCGGGATTGCTCAGGATCGCTGGATGAACACGGTCCTTCCCAAAATCACGTGCCATCTCCATCCTTCCATCGAAACCCTCGTTCTCGCCGCGAGGTTCATGATTGGCTATCCAGCGAAATCTCTTCCTCCTCTATCTCTCAGTTCGGTCACGCATCTCGAAATTATCGGTGACTGGGTCCTTGACCTTTCCGAAACCATCAATTTCATTTCCTCGTTTCCGGTATTGGAGGCGCCCAACTTCGAGCTCTATCTCTCCATGCGGGCCCCACTCGAACAATCATCATCCTTCAGAAGATGCATTTCCCCCCGTCGCTAGAATCTGTGACCCTGGCCACCCAAGGAGCTCTGGCACAGAAACCCGGCTTCTTTCTATTGTGTTCGAACCTCGATCCCATATTTTCCCCGCTTCTATCTCTGAAGAAACTAGCATTCGACTACTACGTGCCAGGAGGTTACAACCATTCTGCTGCACCACGTTTTCAGGAAATATCGGCGGGAATACTTGCGGCGCTTCCTGCGTGTGCGGCCCGGGGTATAATCACACAGGCTGTAGTGGATAAGTCGTGGCCTTCGGAGTAAGATAGAGGGCATGGGAATTCAGCACCCTTATGTAAGCAGCCATCAGCTTCAACTTTCGGCCGAAATTCTTGGGGATAGAAAATACCTAGGGGCATTCTGGTTAATAAGAATCATATTTGGGTTCATTATGAAGAGTTCCTATTGAGCAGATTCAAGGAAAATAATTTTTTGAAAGAGTTGAAAGCAAAACAAGTTTTTTGCTTTTTTCATGTTCAAATATGTTTTTCACAGCCGTTGGAGCAACTTCGGGCAAAAGTGCTCAGAAGATTTGGCCCAGCACAGCCACCACGTGACTCGGTCCGGGATGGGGCCGGGACCCGGACCGCCACATCCATGTTGCCTCAGCATGGTTATGGCGTGGCTTCCTCGCATTTTCTGCCTCTCACCCTCATCTCTGAGCATGGCTAGAGCCACCAAAGCACAAAAGGCAAGACAGAACAACCTCCAGAAGGCCCGAAACTCCCATAAAGTTACTGTGGAAGAAGTGGCAGATGAAGATTATACCAGCCCCAGATTGCATGGATCCGGTCAACCTTGCACATGTGCACCTTAAGGAATTATTGGAGGCCATCCAGGATGGCAGCCAGATTTTGGATCCCACTCCAGAGACTGCTACTGAGTGCTCTCTGAATCAGCTCAATTACAAGGATTTTCCTGCTCTCCATCGTGCTACTGCCAGTCTCAGTGTCAAAAGCAAGGATAAAAAGCTTGATGTATTTTTCAGGGCTCGAATTACAGCCATGGTAGGTACTCTGAGCCTTTACCTGGACTCTGAGCTGTCTTATACCTGGCAGGAAGCATCTATGATTGTTGCCAGATCCCAGGCACAAGGGTCTTACCGTGCCCAATGCATTCGAAATTGGATTCATGCCTTTCTCACCTCGAAAAAACTCCCTCTTCATCACTATGGCTAGTATCATTCATCCATTCTCAGTGGCGGAGACTTGATTTATGTCAACCGCCGATACAGTGGGCACCACATGTTACCTCCCTCAATGATTGCTGCCATAAAGGCTTCTATTGTAACCTACTAATGTATATATTGACTGTCCAAAGCTATTTTGCTTCCCCTCCAACTTCCCTACTCATGTATGAAAATGAAAAACTTTTCCGAACCTCAGATTTGGCCGTGGGAACGTTTTGATGGCTGATTACATAAGGGTGCTGGATTCCCACGCCCTCTATCTTAATTTAGATTTAAATTTAATGCTCGTGTGTTTGGCCTTATCTCGTACATTTGCCGGCCGCCTTAACCCTCGTCGAACCCGCACTTCGAGGAAGCATGTAGGGAAAAATATCTCTGACAGTTGTACTGATAGATATTCAGGTGGTATTCGGGTCCTGGAGCTCACCATAAGTATTGATCACCTCTGGGAGGAGGGCCAGACAACCATTTGAACCGTCTGTTTCAATCTGTTTACCGATTGCCAGAGTCTGTAAAATAAGCAGAAAAGAAACGGTTTTTACCGTTTTCAAATGTTTTCAAACGGAAATTGTTTGAGCCTTATCCACGATGGGAACAATTTAGGTTGCCAGGCGTAAATGAGACGCCGCCGGCCGGCAACCATTGACAGCTGGCGGGACTGGCGCATCCAGGTTTGGCAATTTGGCCAAGTAGTAGGGAACCTGATGAATAAACAGTTTGGAGATACAAGGAAAACTGATCTGATCAACGGAGCCGCCAAATGCACGGTGACCCTCCTTTTAAGTATGATCAACTTCAGGCCACCACCACTGTGATCTTGACCACAATTTCGTCCCCTTAATGATATGTGTCTAACAGCAGGCGCTAGACTTGCATCTTGGGATCTCCAATTTTGTCGCACTTAACGTAGTGACACCACGGCGTCTACACTCAAGTTATTTGATCGTCCTTTCCATGCTTGTTATTGGTTGTGCTTCCACCATGTGGCGACAGCAAATATTATTATCTCATTCGGATGCAGCGCGACCAGTGCAAAGAAAGGTTCATGAGCAAACTCACTCTCCAGAAGCCACAATGTCTTCAGTAGGTTGCTTGTCCTCGTCAATCGATTGCTTGGCTCAAAAGGCTTCCAGGACTCTTCATCTTCATCTCAAGTCATCACGTTAGGGAACTCCATCCCAGATTATGTCGAGCTTGCTGTGCTCATAATCTCCGCAAGGAAACCGGGGATTGCGTATAAGCTTCGTTGTGCATGTGGATTTCTCCCCATGCCGCTCTCCCTCGGATGGGATGCAGATCCTGGAGACGAAGAAGCACCCCCTGATTTCACAGTCCCCGGGCTCTTGCTGTCCGACATGGGATCCGGTGCGACGCGCCTCATAACCGCACGCTGGATGCATGCACTCTATAAACACACCGTTGACACACAGCGCCCTGGGACCATGGTTATACATCTCACCGAGGCTGCCTACACTGCACGATTTGGTTGGCCGCATTCAGTTGTCCTCACCTCCTTTTTCTTCCAGCTTTTGGTGTTGTCACTGACAATGGAGCATGGCCTGCGGAGGGAAGCCTGGCTCCTGCTCGGGGCCATTTGCATCCACATTTTCGAAGGTGTGTTAGCGTGGTTGTATCCTCAGTCTCGCAAACCCCAGCTTGCTGATACTGCTATGCCACGATATTGCGTGCTGCACACTGAACCACATCCTCGTTATTACGCATCAGACAGAAGGCACATGGGTGGAGGCACAAACTCGAAGATATCCTGCGAGTCGCCCTGAAACTATCTGTCTGGCTTCAGAAAGCCGCCTGTCTTGTAACCGGTATACCATTCTGCTGGTCCTCCTCTCAGGAACACTCGCTGCCAAATTAGTCTCTGCTGCTGCGGAATGTCTTCCCGCCAAGGCAGCGTTCGCCGTCCTGGATATGGGGATTTCTGTACTCGATCGTCTTACGGCAGCGTGCCAGTTCACTGGTTCCATCTCCATTGGCTTCATCGAAAGTCTCCTCCCAGACCCTCGCGGCCACCACCCCGACTATGAGTGGATCTCGGTGGCCATGCACCCTATTCAACCTGGTATGTATCCTCGCTCTTGTCGGAACTCGCTCTAATGATTATCATTCTAAGGATCGACCATCGATCCTCATCTGACACATCCCCTTTCTAGGGACGTCCTGAATTCAACTCTGCGCTGCAGAACCCCAGTGAGATACTTTAATCTTATCTGCGGTTTCAAATACCTACGAAAGATCTACATGTAGATGCCTCCAACTGTCCAATGCCCTACGTCTGCGGCGACATAAAATGCCGTGATCACTGTGTTCCCACCCCCTGTAGACAGACCTCTGTCTACCTCTGTCTACCCTCTGTCTACCTGGGTAGACATATGTCTACCACGGTGATAAGCATGCAAAATGGCCAAGCCTGAAATTTACCAATTTCTGTGTCCTTGTTCCACTTACTAAAGTGGAACCAGAACTTATCTATATCTTGCCCATAAAGAGCCATAGAGAGGTCCGATCTGTTGGCTAAAGGCACTACGCCTCTAGTTACATCGTAAAGACTTGTCAGGTCACCGATACCAAAAGGGTCAACGGCCTGGGGAGCTGCTGTGTATTTACGCGTAATTCAATGTCCAACCATTTGATCGAATTGGGACAGAGATAAAGTGTTATACCAAGGACATACACACACCATCCATTCTGACTACAAATTACACCTGAAAAGTACACTACTAGAGTTGGGAATCAACGGACAAAAGGAACCTTTGCTAAAATGAGAACACGACCCGAACAAATCCGGCAGTAACCGACGGATCAATCCACGGCATGTTTGATATTCGACGCTTGGACCGAGGTCTGGATTGGGTAGCGCAGTTGTTGCCTAAGGAAGATTGATCCACTAGCTCCATCATTCATGTGTTGGAGTAGTTTATCCGTTTTCCCGTACCAAAAGTCATACTACATGACAATTTAACCGTGATTCTGCAGAGAGGGCTAGACACGGGTAAAATCCACATCATAATATGATGCCATCTCTGGGATTAGAACCAAGATCAGAACATAGGTCTCGGAACAAAGTATCTATTTAACCGTTTATTTATCTGTTTGTATTCATTGCGTGCTCATTGCTAATTATTCCTGTATTATTTATATTTTATTAGTCCTGCATGTTGTGTCACCCGTTTGTATAAATACAGACAGGTTCAGAGAAGGAAGGCAGTGAATTCACCCCTTCTTACTAGACGTATTCAGCCCTGCTGGTATTGTCGCTTGGGAAGCCTTGTATTCATTCGGAGTACCTCTTGGAACTTGTAAAGTTCTTTTAGTTATTTCGGTCAATATATTGTTGGTTGTTGGATCACATCTCGCGCTAGAATCTTAAGGAAACAGAACACGGAACAGACTCATAAGGGTTTCACAAGGGTTTCATAAGGATTTAGGCAAACAGATTTGATAGAACAAGGAACAGAATCATAAGGGACTGAGAACACTGAAAGGATAACAACGTCTAAGGACTAATCCACCCACCCCACGAGATAAAAACACCTCTTGGCATCTTCTAGACCTCATTTGAGTCACTAGATCGGCTAATTGAATCGCATCAGTATTTACGCGTAAATAGCTATTACTTATATTTAGCGCAACCAGAGACCTAATACTTGGTCCGATCCCCGCACTCGCACCGTTTATTGTTTGGATTTGTGTTTAGTGTTGATTTTGTATTATTAGTGCTCTAAGCGCTGATTTACATTTCACTACACTTCACACTTGTTCAGATAGTCAGCGTTTCAACAGCGAGTAGACACATGTTAGTGTACCTCCGTCTACCCCTATCTACCTCTGTTTACCCTAGGTAGACAGTCTTTGGCTACCTCCATCTACCTCAGTCTCCCTGGGTACACTGACCCTGTCCACCCATGCCAGGCTAATTTGGGCTCACCTCGTTTACGGTTCACTGTGAGCTCCTCTTAAAGCGGATTTGTCAGCCAGATATGTCTACCTTGGTCTACCTTGGTCTCAGGTCTGTGTACCCCATCTACAAGGTAGACACAGGTAAACTGGGTATGTCTACTTATCATAGACATAGGTAGCCAGACAGGTCTGTCTACCCTGTGTCTACCCCAGTAGGCAGACCCTCTGTCTACTGGGGGTTGGAACGCAGTTACGAGTACTTATGTAATAAGTTCTCGTTCTTTTCTAAAAGTTTACATGAGGGTATTGCAAGCTGCTCGAATCATCAGTTCTACTTTTCCAGTAGAAGGAAAATAGTGGCGGTGTTGAAGGCCTTCTCAGAGATTCCATTAGCTTTTTTGTGACTATATAGTGGCTGTGCTCGCAGTTAATGCCGAGCGTACTTCTAAGGTCCTGAGATCGAACCTCAATGTCTACATTTTTTTCTATTCACCAATTTTTTTTCTATCATGCTCATGGCAAGAAGCATTAGGCTTGTTGGTGGCAGCTCTCTTTCTCCGTCTCTTTTTGTCTTCCTTTTGCTGTTCCTTTTTTCTGTTCCTTTTCTTTATTGCATAAAAACCTTCTGGTGCTCAAAATCTAGTCCCACAGGCTTCTTGTGGATGTTGAAAGTCATTAGTAGACCTGTTGTGCAAGCTACAGTGTCCTATGAGGGAAAAAAGAGATGAAAAAGGGAAGGAAAAGGGAGTTACGATGGGGGTTTCATAGTAGCTCTTTTTCTTCCCTTTTTGCTTGCCTTTTTTGTGCTTTTCGATGGTTCGTGCACTTAGACATGATATTTTCCCCTTTTCACTCTTTTTTACATAGCTAAACTGGAAAAGGGGAAAACAAAAAAACAAGGCAAAAAACGATGGGAATGTAAAAAGGGCAGAAAAAAGGGAGTGAAAAAGGGCTACTGTGAATGACCCTATTGTAGTCGTTACCTCAAAATGTTCCAACCCTACCCAATCATGTGCAATAATAGGGGTAGTCAGAGTAGACGATTCTGGAGTGATTATGGGCACCACTATGGACCACGATTATGAGTGATTTTGATCGTGGGATGATTACCATAAATCCAAAACACTCAGGATCACTGTACAATCAGCTCAGGAGGTGATTATGCAACAGTTATGGAATGATTAATTTACAATTTAAATATCAATAATTGTGCATAATTGGTGGCCATAAGTGCCTGCATAATCGCTCCAGAATTGGCCTTGATCATCTACTCTGACTGGCCCAATGAACACTAATGCTGCAAGGGATCTCATGGGAAAAAAAAAATCTCTGGGTCTTGTCAGCCTCCTGTGGTTTGATAATCCACTTGTCCAGCCCTGCCCAAGTTCTGCTTTACGCTGCAACAACAGGTTACCAGCACGATTCAATCCCTGCTGCTGTCAAAACTACACCATTTGCTGGTTAGCAAGTACTGTGTACTGTACTTACATCCCAATGTTCTTGTGCCGGTCATGTTTGGACTTGCATTCCATCTTCAAGTTGTTAAGGTGCACAACATGGAGGTAGGATAAATAGATTTACACATGAAACTCCGTGACTTGGTGAGATGTGAGTGGATATGCATCTATGGAAGACAACAGATATACTGACCTATTTTGGTTATAGCCTTGGATTAGATTTTGAAGGACATCAAACAAAAGGCAATTCTACTGCTGACCTTCTTCAGTCCGGAGGTCGTAGCCATGGACAAAAATGGGTTCTGGTGAGAAGTGAAGGTGCAGGAAACACACCGCATCAAACATATGGCCTAAATGTTTTCAGTGAGTTGGCTGAGTGAGGGTGTATAATTATATCAACCTTGGTTTTGAGTCATCCAAAAAAGCAGTTGTATGTATGACCCTGGGCACCTTTTTTTTGTTGCGGCAGAACTCAGTTGTGCGTCCAAATCTGGCAAAGTAAAAGCTGGCCATCCAGATTGTCAAGGTTAACCAAGTATCTGCCGTGTGGCAAGATATGCCCCGGGTCACAACATGCTCGATCCGGGCTTGAAGGTTGATATGGTTGCAACCATGAGCCTAGGAGAGGTTCATTTCCTCTGTGATTGAATAAAGAGTTCAAACAAATTTGCACTGTCATGCAAATGAGTAGAAGGCAGAGGAAAGAAATAGAAGGATATCAATCTATGGCAGCATTGATAATTGTGTTCTCTATGCTGCTTGTTGCAGAAACATTCAATGACCAGAATGTTCAAAACCAAGCCAATGAGTCTGAATTTTCCATGTTCATTTGGCTCTCAATAGAAATTCAGACAGTTTGTAGGTGAGTAGAGTAGTGTGTAACGTCAAGATGTAGATGAGATTGTGGCCTGTCACTGATACCCTACTATATAAAAAAATAAGTACGAGTTTTGCCGGGCTATGCCACGGCCCACACCCTAAGTGGATGTCTCGGAAATAATGCTGTTAACTTTCTATTGCCTGTTTCTACGAATGGAGTTTCTTGATGTTAGCAGTTACCAGGAAAAGGCAGACGCCGCTGCTATCGCCAAAGATGGAGTGAATACTCCTTCTCGCTATCCCTGTCATTTCAGAGTTGGGCCGGGGACGTTTCGAGGTTGACTGTATTGTGAGTCCAACTTTCGCGAACAAAAACTTCTTGCGGCTGATGCGGCTTTTGCGATAGGGTACAGCTTGCTGTCCCTTTTTGGGCTGTCAACACAGGACATTTGTAATTGGGAACTTTCTCTGAAACCTGGCGTTTACTATGCCGTAAGTCCTCTATGCAAAGTGTTCAACAAGTGCTTTTTAATAACCAGGTAAGGGATAATTCGCTTCATCGCGTTCGGAGGAAATTTCCTGACCTGGTTTTATCGCAGCCACTCCATGTCTTGGGGAACATCTTCCGGATCTTTTTCACGCTCCTGCTGTCCCCCCTATATCTCTTCACCCCGCGCGCAGTAGTCACCACCGTCGACAACTACATATGGAGTGGCTGGCTTTTGGAGTTCGCTACCACCCCTGATTCCTTTCTGAGCCACTCCCGGGGCGGAGGGAAGGGGCACTACGATGTTACCGGATTCCAGCCCTCGTGGGTCCTCGAGGTCACTATCCACGGTGGACTTCTACACCACTTCCACCAAATTCCCTTCTCAGAGGACGAAGAAGCGGCCGGATATACCGTGCTGAGCTATCTGATGAAGAGCGCCGACGTCCTCTTCAGAGAGGCTGGTTTTGTCCCCGGCCCAGCGCCAGAAGGCCGCGAATATACCCTCTCGGACCGGCGAAATATCGCTGAGCAATTGCTGCGCTTGTATTGCTCCACCCACTGCCCCCACGGATTTCGTCTTCAATTCCTAGCCCTGTAGACTGCAATTTGGCGGCGAAAATTCGAGTTGACTCACAAAATTTGAGTAATCAAATGCGACGTGGGCACGGCATGCCCACTGTTATTTGATACCTCATTTAACCCTCGAAAACGTTGTCGCCTCAACATTCAATATTCAATATTCAGTTGGTTGGGCAGAGCCAGTAAACCGACCGGCAACTAAAGCGTGGGAACAGAATGATGTCGCCAACACTTGAGCCGAGGATTTGTTTCACAACAACAGGTCGGATCTGACCGGATCTCCCGAACTTCAACTTTGTCATCTCGGCAAGTAAACGGCATATTGCGCGGCTGACCGCCTGAATCCCACCATGGCCTCTTCTCTGCTACCGCTCTTCCTCCTCCTCGTGCACGTAGCCGCAGCGGCAGCTGGTTCGCTTCCAGCACATTACACGACCATCTCCCGCGACGTGGTCGTCATTGGAGGAGGCTCGTCAGGAACATATGCCGCCGTCAACCTCCTTGCGCGCGGGCTGTCCGTTGCTGTTCTCGAGAAACAGGGCCGTCTAGGTGGGCACGTCGAGACGTACTATGACCCGACGACCGGCGCGCCGTCCAACCTCGGCGTCATTGTCTTCTACAACGACAGCATCAACAACGCCTACTTCTCGCTACTGGGCGTGCCAACCGCGCCCTTGCCGGAGGTACCGACGAACGACGTGTACCTCGACCTTGCCACCGGCAATACCGTGCCCGACTTCAACCCCTTGACCCAAGTCAACTCGTTCGTCCCCGCTCTGCTGGCCTACGGCGCGTACATTAACGCGACGTACCCGTATCTCACGCTCTCGTACGAGAATCTGACATACCCCGTGCCGGACGAGCTGCTCGAGCCCTTTACGGTCTTTGCGGCACGGCACAACTTTACCCCCATGCTGCAGTTCTACGATAGCGCCGACCAGAACATTGGTAACCTGTGGCAGTTGCCGACGTACCATGGCATCCACGCCTTCGACCCAAAGCTCGTCGAGTTTACCCTCGCGGGCTACATCAACGCTGCATCGGGCGACAACCAGGACATTTACACAGCTGCTGCCGCGTATCTCGGCCCCCAGAACGTGTTCCTTAACAGCACCGTGCTCGATGTCGACCGCTCCGGCGGGTGCTTTGGGCTGGCAGAGGAAAAAGCGAGCGACACCAGCGGCGTCTGCGTCCTCTCCACCTCCTCCTCCTCGTCAGGGAATACGACCACGCTCGTCAAGGCCCGCAAGCTGCTCGTGGCCATCCCGCCCTCTCTCACCTCCCTCGCATCGGCGCAGATCGACCTCGACGCGCACGAACGTGCCCTCTTCGCTAAATTCCACGGCTTCACGTACGGTGTCGCCGTCTTTGCGCACCCGGGGCTCAACACCAGCAACACGTACAACAACATCGGCACGCACACCCCAGATAACCTGCTTTCGCTGCCGGGCGCCTTCGCCTACTCGCCGCTGTCGGCGTCGCCGGGGCGCTTCGCGGCGTGGTTCGGCGCGCTCGAGGAGAGCGGCTGGACCGACGCCGACGTCGAGGCGCTTATCCGGGACGAGATCGGCCGCCTGATCGCGACCGGCAACGCCGCGGGCGACCCTGCCGACGTGACGTTCGATTTTCTCAAGATCCACGCGCCGTTCCGCCTCAGCGCCTCACCAGACGATGTGGCGAGCGGTTTCTACAGGGAACTGTATGCGCTCGAGGGCCGGAGCAATACGTTCTGGACGGGGGCTGCCTGGAGCGAGCAGGACAGCTCACAGATTTGGTGGTGGAGCGAGCTGTCGCTGTTGCCCAAGATGGAGGCCGCTCTTCTCTAGCAGCCGGGGTCGTTTGTAGTCGATACTGATGCTTGCCAATAGTGAATTTTCCTTTTCGTCCCCTCTCGCTCACGAGAATGTAGTGGATCTTGCTGCTCGTTAAGAACGTTAACGTTACCCACGTACCCCGCTCATCACCGCCATCAGAAATCGTGCGGTTGACAAATAGCAGGGGTAGAACTGGGATCGCCAAGTAGATTCATGCGAGTTCAAATTTCGGTGTTGAGCATTCAGCGTAAAGCGAACCGCCGGACTAAGAGGATGACGCGCGACCTTTTGGCTCGGCCTTCTCGGGGTCTTGGTATAAAGCCTCCTGGGTTGCCGAAGCATATTTACTCGGACTTGGAGGTACGGATTTGAAGGTCCACTGCTGTGAGCACGTCATCCAAGGAATTGCTGGAGCTTTTACGGTGGCCAGGAATAACATCGTTCCACTGCCTTTGGACAGTTCCATCATAGCGCCGTGAAGTTCGGAACACTCAACCTCGAAATAATAACCAAGTCGCCAATCAGGTATACACAGAAATACCAGGTGGCGGATTTCTTCAAATTCAGACCCCGACTAAGCCTTGCCTGAGCCCGACTCGACTCGACACTGGCGGCGATTCTACACTAGTCGATTCCCAACACCATCAAAATGGGTTACCTCCTCATGCATCATGTTTCAAAAAGTTGTGTCTGAGATCTTGATGCCGCGCGATGACGGATTTCATTAGGCTTCCAATATTTTCTTGTCCACCATCTCATCCGCTGGTGCTTCTCCTCTCCCCTCTTGCATCATTCCACTCGAATTGGATTGGCATCGTGCCATATCCACGACACTGATGTCGACGGGTACCCCCGTTCCTCCTGGATTCGAAGCTTGGATTTCCTCGCAGACTGGTTGGACGACCTCCTTATCACCAAAATTCATTGAAACTGCATCCCGCTCGTTAGTATGTGAGCAGTCGCAATGTATGCCCTTCCATTGCTTATGGAACTATATTTCGCAGACTGATGAGTTGCTCATGCTTGAAACACAACTTGAGTAGAACCTCGCAGACCCCCTCCGCGTCTTTCCATCTCAGCGCGGGCATAAGATCCTAGTCTCTCGTAGACAGACGCTTCATACAATCTTGCTCGTACCTCGCTGTATGAAATAGGATCCTGCATTTCTTTGCATTCTCGAACCTTTGCATATACTTATCATTATCCTATTTTTCCATTTATATACTGAATTTAAATCCGACGACCTAACGGGCCATCCGCGCCACGGGCTACACAGATTATCTTTAAAAAAAGTAGAGACAGTCCCACGGCTGAAAATAGGATGACAAGTCCAGGCTCTGCACAGCTTTAGGGTCGGCCCGACCGACTCGACCCGCCAGTCTGCTTTTCATCTTCTCAGAATCTCTTGTACTGCTTGACTTACGATTTACGTAATGGGTTTTCTTCTCATGTTCTACTTTATTGCATCCGGTTTAAACCCTGGAATTCTTCCGCGGTTGGTGTATCTTTTCCTCTAATCGCCCTGCGGATGTGAACCCGTCGGCGGCTATGTCACGATTGCCGACTCTCAGACTGGAAGCGCTCGACACAATTTCGTCGCGGACCACGACCTGGATGCCATCCTCTTTCCATATGCGTTCCTGGGACTCACCTCTGTCTTGTGGTTACGCTATAAACGTGCCGTTCCTCCCACGTCAGGATCTGCCGCCCTAGCGCCCTCATTCGAGAGGTGCACACGCCCCTCGTCCTCACCATCGTCATGTATGCGATCCTTTTCTATCCGCGCTTCTGGGCCTAACCTCCGTCCTATGGCTGCGTTATAAACGTTCTCAGGCAAGGCGATCATACCTACATCCTCTCTCATCTCACAAAATCCGCAGGGGAATTCCATACCAGCGGTCGGGTCTTCCCGAATCTGGGAATACTACACAGGCGGATTTCGATTTCTCATCGATGCTCCCGCCATGGTCAAGGAGGGTAGCACACGGTATCCAGGCCGCGTCTTCCGTGTGCCGCGCTTGTTTCACTGGGAGTTCGTTGTTTCCGGGTCGACTCTGATCGATGAGGTGGCATCGGCACCGGAGAGCGTTCTGTCGCTCATTGGCGCAAACCTAGAGGTTTTTGTGCCACATCTGACCCAGGTCTATGCTTAACATCATTTGTTCCAGAATCTTCAACTAGATACGACCGTTGGTGGGCCCGTCTTATAATAACAACGGGATTGTCTCATGATTTGTAGGCCCCGCGGTTTCCCAAAATCCATACCATCACGGCGTTATACGTTCTAGCTTGACGCGCAACCTCGGGAAATGCTTTCCGGATATCCATGATGAAAGGGATCGGGCTTTCAATGAGACGCTTTCTTTGTATGGTACAGGTGAGGCCTTTTCGGCACTGTAGTTTTTTGTTCTTATTCAGCATCTAGATTGGCGGCTCGTACCTATCCTGCCTACGATACTGACCGTGATAACTCGAACGAGCACCCGTCTGTTTGTGGGACCCCAGATATGTTCGTAATCTGATCTTACCGCCATCTGATTGCTGAGGCTAGTCAAACTGGTAGGCCGAGATCCGGACTACCTTGAACTGGCCCTCCAGTACACAATCGACATAGTCATTAGGAGCCAAATTATCAACCTTTTGGCATCAGTGTTACGACCGTGAGTTATTCCATTCAGTGCATTCTTACAGCACGTTCACCATCTGTCGGATTCAGTATCCTCGGACCCTTGATCTCATCGCGAAATCAAAACATCCGCAAGGGTATGAAGCATCTGGCACCTACCATTCAGTACCGGATTGCACAAGAGAATGAGTTCGGACCTAGTTGGCCCGGCAAACCCGTACGGTTCTCCTCATCCCTCCTGATCTAATTCACACTCATTTGTGCTCGCGGGAAATCAGAACGACCTTATTTCCTGGTTGCTTGATTCGGCGGAGGGACGAGAAAGAACGGCGCCTGCGCTCGTCGTGAGAATTCTTTTGATGAACATGGCCGCCATTCACAGCTCTTCATCGGTTCGACTTTCCTTTGATCCTATCTACTACCGTTATATTTGTCTGTGCAGGTCTTCACTCATGCTTTGTTTGATCTCACGAATCACCCGGGTTACATTCTTCCTTTGAGAGAGAGGAAGCGGAGCAGGTAGTTGCGGAACTAGGCTGGACAAAGGCCGCGGTGAATCGGATGCACAAAATTGACAGCTTTTTGCGGGAGTCACAGCGCATACACGATAATGGCCCTGGTAATCAATCGTGTTCACTCCTTTTTTGTCTGTTCTAAATTTTCCAGTGACAATGTTTCGAAACGTGGTGGATCCCGCCGGCTTTGAATTTTCGGACGGAACAGTTGTTCCTTTTGGTTCTATGATCAACGTCGCGAGCCGTCCAGGGAATCTTGATCCTGGTAACGGCAGATTCGAATGAACAGTTATGACTGATCTGCCTTGCCTTTCAGCGAAGTACGACAATCCTGAGGCTTTCGATGGATCCATGTTTTCCAAAATGCGGGCGGACAGATGACGAGCGGCCAGCCAAGGTGTTTTTAATCGACATATGATCTCCACCGGCGTGGAGCATCTTCCATTTGGCCACAAGCTACATGCTTGCCCCGGCCGGTAGTATGCTTAAATTAGTTATCCTGGCGGTATCCTGATGCATACAACAGGTTCTTCGCGGCAACGGCACTTAAAACCATGCTTGCGCATGTGGTGATAAATTACGACGTCCGGGCTGAGGTGGAGGGCTTGCGGCCTCCGGACGACGTGTTCGGAATTTCAGTCATTCCGAATCGCAAGGCCAAAATTTGGTTCAAGAAGAGACAGTAGTTTTTACGCCTCTGGTGTGTCTCACGTTCTCAGAATTCGGTGCACTGATGTATTAAGATCCCAGATCACATTATGAACATCCCAATTTGGTGGTTTCGTCAAGTTTCACTTTCTTCATGATTTCTACTCAGTATTCTGGTTTTTTGGTAAAAAGGGAAAGGAAACAGGCCAGACCGTAACCTTTTGTCTCGTACCATTGTATTTTTCTGTTGACTTGTTGGTCTCTTGTGACCATCCCAAGCCGACTCGGGCATGAATCAGGAGATTCGAGATGCCTATGATCACGGGGAAGGTATCGGAGGCAGTGAATTCTGCGTCTGAATTTGCAAATATTGTGGCCGCGGTCAGGGTGAGCCAAAACCTGGACCGGACGGAGTCAGGGCCAGATGCCGGACGGTTAAAATAAATTCATGCATACGTCTGGAGCGCTGCACTCTCAACCAAGATGGAGAGGAATGACTGGTTTCTATGAGCTACCAACACGTCTTCGCGTAAGATATTGCACTGTACCGTCAGACGACTCGGAGAGTCAGAGGTCTGTTTAGTCATCGTAACCCTCGAGATGCGGACCACAATGAAAGCTTGCATCGTTCTAGAATGAGGAGAAATGTCTATTTGCGAGCTGCATGAGATCGTACCAGTACTGTATATGTTCGTTCTGTCAAAATGTCATTCGATGTTCACGTATTCTCAAGGAGCCCACATTGATGTGAGAACAAAGGCTGTTGCCGTCCAAGGTCTCGACTCTCTGTGAACGGAGCACCACGAAGTCTTGGTTGCCACTGGCTAAACTCGTACAGAATCCCGAATGACGCGGCTGAATGGCAAGTTCAATTCATGATTATTAAATTTGAATGCGACTCCTTACCTAACCCGCCGACCAAAGTGCAGATTGGGAATATTGGTATATATCGATTTCGACCCCATATTATCCACAGGCGATAGATCTGGGATATATGTTTCAAGAATCGACGCCAGAGAGGAGTCTCTGAGACGCACAACGAGAGAATCGCCAAGCACCACAGATGCAAAGAAGAACGCGACCTTCACGATCTCACTTCGCTGTGAAAGGTCGGCATAGAAGGCATCTTCTTCGACGGCGCTCCCAAGATGAATGAAGGCGGAGAATGCCTGGTATATAACAACAGTCCAGTGCTTTTCTGTATGTCAGTCGTAGCCACGCAAATTGGTTTGAAGGAACAAACTTGCCGCCGTTGCGACCAAGAAGAGGGCCGTCACTCCGAGGAATACCAGCGAGGTGAAATGGTGGCTCCTTGTTTGAGTATTGCCCGCGAGTGTGCGCCGGGTCGCCAAGAAGTAGATAGTTGAAATAAAAAGAATGAGGAGTATTCCGTAAAGGCAGCTTTCAAGAACGAGAGTGAGAAGATTTGCAGGGAGGATAGTGATGTCCGGCATCTTTACAAACGAGCGTACTTCTGGGGTGATGTGGGTGTCCTTAGACACCCCGCCTTAAATACGGAAATTTATAAATATGGAGTCTGGATGATCATCGTCTGATCAGCGCTGGATGTCGGGGTATTATTGCATCCCTCGGATCGGGAACCAAATGAAAATTGCAGCCGAATGACATTGTACGGCTTTTCTGTATGGCACATATCCTGTCCAAAAATTCATTAATGCATACATCTGGTCGGAAACAGGGTTTTTTGAGTACAACTGCACCATTTTTAAAGATGGTAACAACTTCAAGGGTTACATCTGACTCTTTTGATGGTTGCAACTGCCATGCGGCAGGTTGGTTGCAACTATGTGGTAGGATGGTCGCAACTGGTGTATCCATGTGCTCACTCTTAGCTCACAACCTCTGTGTTCTGGGTTCACATCTGACATATTTTGCTCGCATCTGCATACTTTGAGTTGGTTTACATCCTTGACACTGACCTCTAATCCCCAACTACTAACCCTAATCAACTAACCTGAACCTCTAACCACTAACCATCTAACCCAAACCTAATGGCCATTTCGGCAGCCCGCTGATTTCCATCACTCCGTGATGTGCCGAGATTCGCCGCTCGACAAGCCTGGAATGCAAAGTGATGAGCTTTCACAAAATACCATCAAACTCACGATCTTTCACGAGTTTCCATCAAAATTACGAAGATTCACAACGCTACACGAAGTAACTAAGTGACGAAAATGGTGTAGACTCTAAATATACCAAGGCCCTCTGGGCACCTCCTGGTACCTTGTCCTGGATCTCAGCCATAAAATTCATATAGACCTAGGCCTGAGAAGGAATGGCTTGTTCGCAAGTCTTGTCTGGCCTTGTTCCTCAGTGATAGTCTGGCTTTGGCTTGGCCTGAGATCCATGGCTTTGGTTTGAAAAACTCTGAGTCAGGCCAAAAGCCAAACTCCGGCTTGGCCTGGCTTCGGCCTGAAAGCCAAAAAGCCATGACTTTTTAGCAGTATTTAATGCAAATTTTTGGCCTAGCAAAATTGCAGGCCAGGCCAAGGCCTGCTCAAGCCAAAGCCAGGAAAAGCCAAAGCCGAGCCAAAAAGCCATGGCTTTTTGGCCTGAGGCCAAAGCCAGAACATCACTACCCCCCTCATTGGCTAAATGCTGCAAAGCCATTCAATAGAGCCGAGCTGAGCTGTAAAAAGTAAACAACTCAGAAAATTAAAATATTTAATGAATTAAAAGAAAACTTGCCAGCCAATCAGGAGACAGTAAGTCAAGTTTAATATCGGATTTTAGAGCGGGCCAGGAGATCCGGTATGATCGGGTCTACGAGACATTTCGTATTTGAGACCTGGTAACCGAAATGGTACCAGGAACTTTACAATACTCAAAGAAGCACTGCTAACTTAAATGCCTGCTAAATTGTGGTGCTTTGTTTGGTTGCAGGCGTTCCTGATCTTATTTTTATCCGAATCTCTGAGTACATCGGTAATACCCTGAACACGTCTAGTCATCACTCTAGGGATATTTGCCCTTCGGCTCAAGTTTGACTTTATGGCCAACAGGCACATTGGTAAATCCGATGGAGAGGTTCATTGTGTAAGTATGTGTTATGAACCGAGGTTGAGGGAGTGAAACGGCAGCTCTTCTTAGTTCTTGGATCTAAAATGAAGATGAGCCCAGTTTCTATCACCGTTTGTGAGGATAGTTGCGGAAAAAGGCCTTCCAACCAAGAACAAAACACCCAAGAAAATGTATGTTCAATTAAGGTTGGTTTACAAAACAAATTTTCGATCAGAACGACCAGTGTGGAGAACAGACAGGGCTGAGATGGAAGAGAGTGGATTAGTAGGCCTGGTTTGCCAGGCTGGAGCGGTGAGATAATTGTTGGTTCGGTGATGCCAACACGACTCTCATGCATTCATGCGAAACGTTCAAACGTCCACGTGAATCAGGACAAGGACCATCTATCCAAACACTGATATTCACATCAGATAAAAAATTCACCTGGAAGTAGATATTGTACGGTGGCATGTTGCATCGATCTTGTTGATTCAGAAGTATGGGCACTGTCCAATAATTAGCATTTTCTGACAGGGTTTTTGACGGCAGGTTACATTTGCCATGTGTACATCTCCCAACAGGGATTACATCTACCTGAGGCCAGGTTACAACTCCCTAATTCTGGGTGACAACTCCCTTGCTACAGAGTTACATCTTGAATTGAGTGGGTTACAACAGGGATTTTGGGGCCACACCTACTGGGCACTGGGTGACAAATGTTGTGGATACTCGGTTACATGTTGAGGTTAGGTTGACATCTTGTACCCTCACAACATAACTGTTGCCAGCACGTGAGTCGGATTAACGCACCCACACACTTTGTTGTCACCTAATAGGGGCCTCACTCGAACTTCAATATTTTGTGGTTCATGAACTCCCCTATGTTACATAGCATTGAACCTAGGGGGCCCCGGGGATCTTCTCCGGTGATTTATACACGTAGATCCTTGTGATGTATGCACAAATACTTAAACTGTGCCAAGGGCAAGATGCCCGGCCAAACACTCAAGGGGCCCAGATTGAGGGCTGTCAGGTGATGACTGTACAAAAGCCAGATGATCCAAGAGGTGAGCGATCTCTGGATCTCACCATTTGATCTGGCTAAGCGAAATGACTGATGGACGATCGGATCACCGGAAACACTGCCACTTTACTGCCCGTTCACTGCTTACTCGTCGTCCAGCTCTTCGTTGCCCTGGCCCTCCTCAGTAGCTCAGAAAATCAACTTGTTTCCTCCATTGCTATTAATGTATCTATGTGAAAACATCTATGTTGAACAATAGATCGACATCTTTTGGCTGTACCGGAGATAGGTTACCATACTGGGTGCAGAGTGAGAGTACTGCTAGAAGGCACCCAAAAGATCTGAGAGATGAGGCTAGGCAAGCTAGAGTGAGAGATGAGTGGCGCGATTGATGTGGTCAGCCCATCATTCCCACGGGGGGGGGGGGGGGGGGTCGTGGGAAGTATTTAGTGATCCAGAGATCACTCACCTCTTGAGATGATGATCCCTTTCCCATCTGGTGAATATATTGAGGCCATAACATATTGTCACGAAGTCTACTCGACTTATGGCGCTTGCACTAGGTCAAATCACAGACACTGCAGAGACATTAGGAACCCTGACAATGTAGTGCTGGCAGGTGCCTTAACAATATAGCTCAAGCGAGTGGAGTCAGGACGGCGGCAAAAGTAATGTTGATCGAGGCTACATCTCTGCCAGACATCAATGTGCAAGGCCTCCAGGATGTTTGTCCTCTGACCAGACTAGACAACATAGTTCTATGATGATTTATGCACCATTGATTCAACTTTCAAGTTTGCTGATCGAGAGGTCAGGTGACCGTGTCCAGGCCTTCGGGGATCTCGGGGATCCCGAAAAGGGTTAGAAGTTAGTGGTTAGGGTTAGTGGTTAGTGTTAGGATGAGGGATCTATATAAAAAAAACACACCCCGGCTTGTGTGAAGGAACACTGATGGTCGGTGTTCCGAGTTCTTGAAGGCACCAAGCTGAACTAACGAACTTTCCCAAGTGACAAACTTTCACGCTTTCCCATCAAACTCACGAACTTTCTAATTCCTAAGTGAAGTCACTAAGTGACGAGTTTGACGACTACTCGTATATTTAATGTGGCCCGAAACTGAATTTAATATGTCTCATTTAACTAAATTGAATATTATTTCTTTTACTATACTTAGAAAAGTGTAGCTAACTAAAATGCCCTTTTAATCTATAAGCGGCCAATCAGAGTGCTTCTAATGGATTAAAAAGGCATTTCAGTTCGCTATGCTTTTCTAAGTATAATAAAAGAATATTCAATTTAGTTGAGTCCCAAATGAGACATCCAATTCAGTTTTGGGCTACATTACAATACTCAAAGAAGCCCTGCTTACTTAAATGCCTGCTAAATTGAGGGCCCGGCGCTGTGAAAGTCAGACTCACGTAACCAGTTTCGGCATCTGAGTCGTACTGGGTGACTTCCCGTAAGATAAATCTATTCCTGCGGAATTTCCGAGCCTGTTTGAGGGTGCCAGTGATGACATCAATACGGCAAATATTCGCGTCGTTCGTGTCTTTAATATTCAGGAAACACAAATTCTGGACGGAGGGTAGCTACCCCGGGCCCCCCCCTCCAGAAATCTAATCTATTGCGGTGATTCAGAATAAAATCGGTTCATTTGTGGGTGATCCAATTGATGGGGTCCTGACAGCTGCCCCCCGAAATATTCTGGGGGCATAAATCTACCTTACGGGAAGTCACCCACTATTTCGACCAAAGGTTCACTATTTTTAGAAAAAATTCGACCGAGAAGACCGAGAAATTTTGTTTCGGTTTAACGCGATTTTTGGACACATCAAAAATAGTACAGTATATTCGGCAATGCGGGCACAAATCATCACTGCACACGCGTTTCGCGCAAACGGACAGCCCATCGGGTGCGCCGTGGTACACAAATTGTACACAAAGCCTTAAAAATATCTCTCGGGTCCCAGAGCTCGAACATTAATAAGTCTCACTTCACTTAGTCTCACGCTACAACATAATCAACTCGTACCTCGTTTGTTGTACAGTCCACCGGGGTAAAATGAATGAACGCGTACAAATTCAACAATCATTTGTAGGAAAAAATTCCCTAGGGTATCATCTGAAGCGAGTCGCCAAGGGTCATTCTTCCAACGCTCGAGGTCTGGGCTGTGAAACACCGACACACAATCACTTCAGAAGTCGAATTGTACCAGCCAATTGGATCTGAGCACATTCGCCGTAACCAGACCCACACGAAAAGTTACGGTGATTCAGAGGTCCGAAAATGATCTCTCCGCTTCTCTCCACCGGCCTGCTGGGGCTGCCGTTGGGCTGCGATGGTTGAATTTGGATCGTGATCAACCGCATCAACTTGAGCACATTTGTTGGACTCCGGTGGTGCGTGAGCCCGGCTTGGAAGATATCTGAAGTGGGGGATGATAGAGTACATAAATTTGCCTGAAGTACAAAGATGCATCGGGCGACATCTCTTCAATTGTTGAACTCCTTGACATCCCCAGAATGCTGTATTGGAGGCGGTAAGGTACTCTTGGCTGCCCCGTGGCACTTGCGACCGAAAGAAATATGGGATTTGTTGGTGTTGGAGTCGCGTACATAGACGAAGGCGAAGTGCTTGCCATATCTTAAACTTATCAGATATGCCATCTTCAGGACAGACCGATATAATGAGTCAAGGTGGGCGATCAAGCGCATCAAATTGCTTGAGGAGGACGACGCTCGGAGTTTCTATAAATATTAATGTCGCAAGTGCGCAGCACCCTCATGCAATCTTCATTCTACACTGTCTGCGCCGTCGTGGCCATCTGCTTCGTCTCGGCCACCCAACTCTCCCCCAACGCGGCCAATTTGCAGAACAGAGCCCATTCCCCCTCTTTCACGTTGTATGTTCAAGATCTCTCTGTTTCCTCGGGATGGGCGCTGACGCTCTGCACTCTGCAGTGCTGCTATGAATCATGTACGTTGTGAAATTCAGCATGTCTCAAATAGATATGAATTATGCTCGCAGAACATCCTCAGGTCCGCCGTTGAGTCATCTACAAGAGATTTATGAGGGGTCATGGCTAACATTCAATACATGTTTCCAAATCGACCCAATACGAAAAGAATCTACTGTACATGAGAGGGGGACCAATCAAAAGGTCGAGAGGTGGTTACGATTCCAGATAAGGCCGTTTACAGGCTGGACGAGATCAAAATACCTCAAAACGATATGTACAAAAATGCATTCGGAAAGCAATCATCAAGAGTCGTGGAGTGGTCCCGATCACAACAGCACGGCCAGATCCTGGCTACCCGGCCCCGAAAGTCCTGAAACCAACAGGGCCAATCACGGCATTTCCTCGAATGCGGACAGACCGGCTTCAATCAGGAAATCTTCCATGGGATACTCTTGCCACATGTCATCGACCTTCCTCCACGCACGCGCAACTGTAGAAGATGAGTTCAGCGAGAGTCAATTTGAATGAAGGGACCGTACAGAGGGAGCAGGCCTTCAAAGTCGGACACGCATTGGCGCAAGCTTGCAGTGTGTCCTGGCGGTACGCGACATCCTCGTCCGAGTCTGGAATGCGGTAGATGTAGTCGAATGCAAGATAAAGGAGGCGGCGGAACTGCCAAAGGCGCTCCGTAACATGGCCAATGGCGCTCTGAATGGAAGCAGAGTGAGCAACGCAATGAGGAGAATGGTCACGCGGCTTGCCTGATCATCCACTAGGTAGTTGATTTGTAGGGTCGTTGTATGCTGCATTCGAGTCGAGAGGGCGGTCAAGATTCTCGAGGTATCGTCCAGGGAGGTGTGAAATCGATGCGAGGAAATGAACGGAATCTTGGGATCCGTCATTGAGGCTAATTTTTTGACGAAGTTGTCAATCTCGAGGCCTCCTATTCGCCACAGAATTCTGACTGCCTTCAAGTGCTGGGTAACTATCGAAGGAAGATGCGCCATGTACCCATCGAAATACTGAAGGTTTGGCAGGAAAACACTCTGGTGACCGATGGGACCATTTATGTAGATACGGACGTGTGTTAGAGTCGCATGCGTCTTCAAAAATGCCGCCACGACATCAACATGCCACATGTCAGCGGGAATCTTTAGGCTACATCTGAGAATCCGGGGAAAATTCAGGAGGGAGAGCTTAGGGACAAGTTGGCCAACAACCCGGGTCGAATCGATCGATAGGTGCTCGAGTCGCCGCATGAGTTTCATTGACTGGAGCCATAATTCCCGGGATTCCGAGTCTTCAGTCCAAATATAACTGTGGATTCGGACAATGAGAAGCTTAGTGAAAGGACAGAAGCAGATTCGTTAACTTACCCCCTTCCCACAAACGTCAAGGATCGTATAGTATCCGCCCGAAAAGGGTGAGCGATGAGCGCCGTGCAAAAGGCCTTGAGCACATGCACGTGGTTATTGTCGAGGCGGCCGACGATGGTACGGTTCAGAAAGGGCAGAGAGAGTGCATTGAAGAGCTTCGACACGCGACACAGCGTCGCATGGTCCACCATGGACACATCTCGGATGATCTCGGTGATGATCTCGTTGGGAAGGGTGATCACCTTGTGTGCCGGCGGGTTCAAATTCATCGTGGGCGTTGGAAGCAAGTTGTGTTTGTTGAATTGTGTTGAACACAGATGCCGATGTACCACATGCGAAAACAACGCGACTTCATGTAAATTGCACTCTGTATCTTCTATCTAACCAACGTGGAGCCTAGCTAAGTCTCGGGGATTTTCAGGCGCGACATCAACCACAAACACAGCCCAGCCTGAATACGCGTCAGAAAAATCGGGCAACCAAAGCTAGTACGTACGGCGATCAGCGGGAGGCCCGACTGCCTGTAACAGCGCACCCTGCGCGCCGACGGCTACATTTCCGATTCCGAAGGCTTGTGAGATCATGCCCGGGGGGGCGATGTGGAGGAGGGCGGGGGCGGCATGGCCCTGGAGAGGTATGGGCCCGGGGGCGGCAGGCGGGGGTACGGCCAGATCGTTCAGATTCAGAGCAATGAGAGGTACAGATCCGTTCTCGCCATTGTGGTCTGTGTTCAGACTCGATCCATCTACAGAGCCATTCAGATTAGATTACACAAAGACGGTCAAGTGACGTTGGGGAGATATATACCTTCGTGCGCCTCCAGTGGAGGGACGCCTACGGCTGTTGAGCGGAAATAGGTCAAATGAATGCTGCAGTGTGACGAACCTTGGGCATGTTCCGTGGGCGATGGAGGATCATCATAATCGGATTCCTCGTCCTCTATGGGTCACGGCCTCGATGAGCGAAAATGACATTCGGATGCATATTATTATGAGGAGCGCACCTTCCTCACCGCTCTCGGAATCGGAAACAGATTCCAAATCTATGTATACGGAATGGGTTAAATGGGGATATGGTTGATGTGCGGAACCCCCACCTGGCATTGACGAGTCACCATCATCGTCCGAACCACTGTAAAATAAAATATGGCGTGAGGACTAAGGGTCGTGTATAGAAAGCAAACTCACTCGTCTTGGTGTAAATTCAGTTCTGCCTCTACAGCAGTGTCTGCTGTTGGCTTCGGCGGAGGACGACGACCTCGTCATTAACAAAATTAAATCAAAAAACTCGATGATTTATGCGCGTCTCACGTTTCGCCCGGGTAAATCTCAGCAGCGGTTCCCGCAAAACAACGGTTGGCGCAGCGCCGAAGAAGAGCCTCGTCCCGCCGATGCTCAAGTTCCTGTCTCTGCCCTGCCACTCAAGGGTGATGCACGAGGCGCTAAGCTGCACGGGTAGAGCCCTTGTACCGGCAGGGGTTGTGAAGCGCACGGAACCCTTTGGGACTGGTCCAGCCTTTGAGCGATCTATGGTGAAGATGATGATCCCTTCCTCCTGGAAGATGGGTTACAATTAAGATTAGGTGGTCTGGGACGCAAAGGAGAACGCACGGTCCCAACGGCGATCCTATCCCGCGTCACGATCGGATGCCCGCACAGGTCGCCGTATTCTTCGCCCGACTTGACCTCGATGGCAACATCTGCGATCTCCACCTCCCCCGTCACAACGCGCTGGAACTCAGGAATGATAATCATTCTATTGTTCTCCGTCAGCGCGACGAGAATCGTGCCACAAGGCGACAGTCCGACTGCAAATATAGGATAACCAAACGTCGAGACTCAACCAAGCGACGCACCTTGGTTGAAATTTCCACGCGGGTACGCCCACTTGTGCTGTTTCTGAAAGAGGACTTGTTTCTGGAACACGGCATCCTGCGACTGCATCAAGGCTGCACCCTTTCGCGGCGGCAAAAGCTGCATGGCCCGCGGATAGGTCGATAGGCCGGCCTTTCTCGAGAAATGAAACAGAAAATTCCCGTCGTGGCGCGAGAAGACGCGGATCTGTAGTGCATCAAACGTCACGACATAATCGTCGCAAATATCGGCCCTCGGCGATGTGCTGATACCGTGGTCGTCCAGCATTCCTTTGGAATCAAGAGTGCGGAGGTGTTTACCCACTGAGACGTCCCACATGTGGATTCTGGTCCGCGTCGTCGCGATGAGGGTCGGATAATGGAGTTTGAAGGACTTGCCGGGGCTGATGTGTTCACCCTCGGGGCAGGTCAGCATGTAACAGGGAACGAAATGGCCCGCGTCTGGAGGACCGTAGAGCGCAACGATCGATGTCGCTGCGAATTTCTGGGCGGAACTCGGTTTGGACGGGAAAGGGCGGTCGGATACCTCACGCCAGACTTCGAGAGTGTTGAGTGTCGGTCGCAGGAAAGCTAGGTATCCTTGATCATATGCAAAGAATGTGGGTGCAGGCAGATAGTCCTTGAGATATACGACTCATTCCGCTGTAAACTGAGGAGATAAAAAATCACATACCAATGGAAGGGCCCAAATAGTTTCGTAGGCGTCAAAGACGGATAGGCCGCGGAAACTCGAAGAAACGATCGTGTGCGAGTCATTCATCGATTGCCAATGATGCACTTGCTCTCCGAAGGCCTCCAGTTTCCACATCTCGGAAGGACCTAACCCGGCCCAATTCCTCTCAATGTCGAGCCGAAGTCGGCCTCACGGACGCGCGTCAATACGATGTTATGCGATAAGGAAATTTGGACTGACAGAACTCTTTCCACCCATGAATGTCCAACGGAGTAGCATCGAAGTCGAGCGCTGCGACTGCATCGGCCAAGTTAGTGTCCGCCTTTTGGATGAACCGGTGAAGGGCCGCTGCGTTTCGGTAGATGTTGGCGGCGTTGGAGTCGACGAGATTTTTCCAGGCTTTCTGCACCAACAACAGGCTCGCGATGGAGCTGAGGGGGAGATATGTAATGATCTCGAGCGAGACATCTGTTGTTATTCCTGTCAGTGCCATTGCGGCAGTGGATGCCTAGTACTTGAGATGAGCGTGTATGATGAAAGGCGTGTCACATCCCGGCCACGTGTTGCACGTGTTGTGACAAATTCGCGCAAGCGCGTCGCGTCGCGTCACCGAAGATATTGAAACGTTACTACATACCTTTCTAGTTCTTTGAAAAATACTCTGTTGTGAAACTCCAGGGTGCCAGTTCAATCTTATAAAAAACTCCGACTTTACATCTAGAACTCAACGGCCAGAATCAAGCCAGAATGCACAATTCGGAGGGAACAAATTTCATTGGTCCCATTGCGGACTTCCGCGTCACGTTCACCACTGGCACATTCCTCACTAAACGGCAAGTATAATCGCACACAAGTTTGCTCAGCCCAGTCGGTACTCGTGTCGGCTGACCCTCGCAAGTTCAACACGGTCCATATCGCTGTCAAATTCGGACGGCGCTTTGGCAGGACTATCATGATTCGTGACCTGAGACACGGTAGGAGAAGGAGAAGTGAAGATGCCGGAAACTGTTATGTACGCAGAGCCGCATGGCGGCGTTGGGGATGAGGTGAATGAATGCAGAGATGAATTAAATCAATCGCTCGATGTTGACAGTGGGGATGGACGGTATGGATGGTAACTCCCGTACGGGGTTCAAGGTGCGTACTACGCTGCTGAAAGACACAATTGACGTGTCCGTCGTTCCCCATGTTCGTATCGTATCCCGTATCGGTCGGGAAAGCAGTGGGGATGCACTTGTTGCTTCAACATTCTCGCCAGCTCAGAACAGGAGTGAGCGGAAACCGTTCCGTCATGATAGTTGAAGGCGTAACGATGATCTGCGGTAACACATCATGGATAGATGGGCCACGTTTACCTCAAGTAATCGGAGTCTCCTCCGCTGAGTAATCCCAGACAAATATGGGAGGAACAGAGACTAGTCTGGAGCATCAGCAAACATATTTCACGCCGCACGGTCATCACACCATTTCGTTCGATGGGTTGGTCCGCGAGCCACCAACTGATCCCCTTCCGAAATCGCGATGGTGCCTTTTTCTGCAGGTGGACCCGGGGGCCGTCTTCGCGACGTCGCTTGCGGGAGTCCCGAGGGCCCACGGTACAGACAAGCTGTGAAACAAGATACTTGGTGATTTCACAGCAGTCCAAGACATATACGGACCAGTGGCGGCTTACCCGAGGCAGGAGGGAAAGGTCAAGTCGTAGTGAAACGACATACATACCGGCCGGACCTACGACTGAGATGGGCTCCACCTGGACCTGACATAGACACAAGCCACGTTGTGATTGTTTTCTGAACGTGAGGGCCTTCTGTGAAACTAGAATTTTCAGTCACAGAAGACGGAGACCTTGCGTCCTGCACATATGGAATTAAACTAACGCCGTCGACAAAAAACGAGGCTCGGCACGGAGAGTAAGATTATCCTAAAATCGACTCACCTAACCGGCCCGTACCAAATTGACCGCGTCGGCGGATAAAGGCTATAAGTATTTACGATGAGTCTGTCGTTCTCTATAATCCCGACAGCAAGAGTGAGGCTGTCCGTTGTCAGAAATGACAGGTACTAACGGGGACTGAGGTTGCACCGACCTCCAAGTGACTAATATCGAGCTTTTTACTGAAATTCGGGGGAATTGAAATCTAAAATCTGCAGAGGAGTCGAACGAAGGGAGGATTTATAAACGTTCAGCTGTCTTTAGCTGTCCATACACAACTCCCAAACCAGATACTTACGGAATATCTCGGACCGGACAGCGGTCTGGGAGCGAATGTTGGCATCAAGTTGGTTGCGAGATCACAACTGACACAAAACCGCATCAGGCGGCATCACGATAGCGGCTAACGAGATTCCACACCTGGTCAGTACCTGCAGCGTCACCCCGTTGGAACGAGGCAAGAACCCTTATGAATGTTTGAAAGTGTGCGAGCAAGAACCGTATGTTAACAGTTTTTTTCCCATCTTGCAAAGAAAAAAACACGTGTTTATTATTTGTCTGACGAGGTAGACGTGGATCAATCCGAGATGCGCGGGATCGGACTCGCTGCTCCTTCAACGGAGGTCCCCACGCAAGCCTATATACGAGGCTTGCGTGGGAATGTGCGGTTTTCAAGTCGAGGCAAGGGCTGGGTGTGACCGGACGGACAGCATATAAACCTTCATCCGGCCCCTTCGAGACGACGACAGACAGGGGCTCGGGCGTGTCTGAGACAAGTCTGAGAGCCGTCTCGGCGCTGTCATCCGAATGCGATCACGCCTTGCGCCCCGTTTCATGTTTTTATGCCATCAGAGCCTGCGGAAATAGGACCCTGCATTTGTCCTTAAGGCGCTTGCCGCCCTTGTTTCCTGGCCACCTTCTGGTCCTTCTTCTTACCTCGTTCGGTTCAAAACCGCCTTCGATGCTGGTCTCATACGCACCCCGAACCCCAGTCTATCATCCCGCTACGATGTCGAAACCCGTGCGGCCTTTCTTTAAGAGGCAAAAAACCGACTCCAGCGCGTCGAGGCCCGTCGAATTTGTTTCGCGCAGCGGCTCACCCGCAGGTTCATTTTCTCTCAACAATCTGCAGCCACACGATTCACCACGCGTGGGATCTCCCGCAGGCTCGTTCTATTCACATTCCTCCGCATCATCGCCTTCCATCGATTCTACCTCCTCCGCTGGATCGGCGAAGGATTTTCCGGCCACTCCATCTCTTACTCTTGCCCCTGGTTGGCTTAGTCGGTCGCCACGATCCACACGGTCGATGCATACCACGTCCCCGACCGAGTCGGAATTCCCTTCGCCTCCCGACACCCCGATGGAGGTGCCCGAAGCCGAGTTGCGGAGACGGCAGTTGCAGAAGGCGGCACGGATACTCGGCGAGGCCATTCCCTTGGAGCTAGTCCTCCAGCCTCGCCATCCCCTTGTGAAGGCCTTCCCGGACCCCCCACCGCGAAGATCGACGGAGAGCCCACAGCCGGGCCAGCAGCCAAAAGAGATGTCAACGGAGCGGCGAGCGGGAAAACTAGCTCGTAGAGCGAGCCTTTCATTATCGACATTCGCGTCCAAGTTTCGTGGAGGCCCGACAAACCACTCACGCGACTCGTCGCAGGACTCCTCCTCGAGCGACCAGAGCTCACCTCCTGTGCCCGCCATGCCACGACGGCGCTCCATCGTCGCCACTTCACCTATCATGTTCAATTTCCCTCTCGAACTCTCGCCTTCACGCGCTCAGTTCATTCAGCCGTCCTCTCCCTCCACGCCGGACGGCGGGCTTGTCATCGATATTCGGAGTCCCCCTTCCTCGATACTTGGCCACGATGATGAGGAGGCTACACCCGTACGCGAGTACTCGTCGCCCCTCGCGCGCTCGCACTCCTACTCTCATTCGGAAATTCTCCCGCGCGTCGTGCCCATGCCTACACACTCTCACGCAGAGTCGGAACAAATTTACATGCGTTCTGAGACGCCCTTCTCCCACATGCGTCCAGAAACACCCTTTGCTGATGTGCGCCCGGGAACGCCTTTCATCGATCTCGATGATGGCGAGGACACTGCTTCTGCCGCATACCTCTCGCCCGTCTCGCGCAAGGAGCGCGGGCAGGGCTGGAGCGGGGAGTGGAATCAGCGCGACATGCAGGACGTCATCCAGAAGCTGCGCTCCCTCAAATGAGCTTGGCGCCGGGCGGTGCCCGCCCTATCCCAATGGAGATGCAATATCCACCGCAACAACGCCCGCTGTTCCGCCCCCTGTCGCGCCCCTGCCCGAACACGCCGTCGCTCCCATGTCCGTTACCGTGTCCGTTATTTTATTTGTACTAATTCCCCCGCTGCGCGGCGACCATCTGTATGACATGGATACCGTACTCATCCTAATTCTAGTGCGTCTCGTATACTATTATTAATCCAATGCAGTCCCTTGTATGTACTCATGCCGTGTCCTTCAGCCCAATTTAGTGCGCTTCACATAATCCCATCCATACTCATTCCACATTGTGCCAAGGCAGTCAGTTGACAACGATCTGTTCGCGATTTGATTCACCTTCGTTATTCAAACCTGTAGTACGGCAGCGCCTCTGATTTCATTAGCAGCACAGACGCTTTCGCTAGACGGGCCTGGGAAGGCTACGTTGTCGTCATCGAGCCTCGATGTGGGGAAGTTGCCACCCGGGCGCCTGATCGCGAAAGTTGAGTTGTTGAATTGTTGGATTCAACTTCGCCTGATTCGGGGCTGGGTCAGTCCCGATGTACAGCAGTACAGCACTCGGCCAGTCCGAGGACGCGCTAACTTATCTATGGGTTCTTTCGGGATCTTTCCGTCCCTTGCAAATCGCTGGTGTGCACGGGTTGGTAAGTCCCCTGTCGCATAATGTCCCGAGGTCCCTAGCAACATGCGTATTATATTTGTTTCAACACCTGCTACTGCTCCACGCTCCAGGCTCAGCGCTGCAATGGCGATCGTGATGCCAGGCGTAACCTGCATCCCCAGTACTCGGTGGATAAAATTAGGCACACCTGGTGAATTGAACACGTCGTTAGTAAACCCGGCCTTTTACAATAAAATTTAGACTCCTCAAAATAAATGAACAGGCTTGGACGGCCTGCCGAAAGACTGACCTATTACAACAGTCAGCTTGCGGGTCTATAGTTTGCCGCTGTACGCGTATGCCAACAATGCGTGGGTCCAAATAGGTCCAGATCACATTAACCAGGGATGCGGTCGGGTCCTCCGTATTACCTGTATAATATCTCTTGACGTACACGAATATTAATACGTTATAGCTGATGCCGGAGAACTGCGATTCAAGGCAGAGAAAATTGAGTCGGTAGGCCACCGCACGCCCACAACTAAGGTATCATGAAACTGGGGAAGAAAATCCAAGGATATATGCAAGAGCTGACCCTGATCGATTTTTTGTATTATTGTAACCGGAACAAGCACCAGTCCTGAGAACACGTTCAGGCGTTCAGAATGCTAATCATGAGATCAGCAAAATTCAAATACGGTGGAACCACCGGCATACGCGCCGGCACAGGAAACCGTTACTGCGGGGAACTCGGAAGTTCAAGACGACTTGGTCAAGGGGTGGCCAAATTAATGAATCAAGCACACCCGCAGTGAATGACTGTTTATCGAAACGACGAAATCATGATGAACAGTAGGCTAGGATCTACGAGTACAGCTTAGTACGAGTCGCCTCGGAGTTTGAAAATTATGATGACATGTCCTACGCACCTTTCAAAGCACCCAATGAGGCCGTTCTTTTTGCAGATACGAATTTCGATCAATGAGAGGTGCTCAGAATTTTTTGTGGATTTTACCCCAGGTAATGAAGGAGCTCTGAATATTTCTTTTCGAGGTTTTTGGGCGATAATTGATGGAGTGATTGTTTAGCGGTTGCCAAGGCGTTTCAATTTCAAACTCCGAGGCGACTCGTGTTCGCCTGTACTCGTTAACTCCAGCCTCTCTAGTATACGTGATCTGAACGACTATCTTCAGATTTCACGCCCGGTAGACTAGAGAGGCTGAAACGAGCCTAGATGAACAGAAGTACCTCTGGTCGCTTTCGGTAACTCTAGTGGAGAATTGGCGAGGTCGGATACTGTGAGTGACGTACCCGGTGAAATTAGGCAGTAATGTCGGCGTCGTCGAGGAGTGGGGAGAATAGCTATAGAAGAGAGCTTATCAGCAACTACTATTCTGATAAGACTTCCTTATGTAGCGTGCCGGAGATTTCGGTGCTGATCGGTCTGTACCGTACGCGGTCTAGACTTGGTCTAGACCATCTCCAATCTGTACCACCAACCTTTCACACTCAAATAACCGTTATTGTTCCCTCTGTTCTCGTGGACATTAAATCTTCTCAATGCTGCTCTTGCTGTGTTATTCTGGTACTGTCAGCCGTGTCCGATGGTGGGCAACTTGAAGCGGAACTTTTCATTTCGGAAGCAGTCCTGTGTCGACAGTGGACATGCCCGTTACAACATATCTCTCACATTCTCCTTCTCCCGACTCACAAGGGCGCCAACGGCGGATGTACCTGGACATCTCCATTACCTTGGCTTAACCATCTAAAGTCCTTTTCAACAACGTGCGAGCCGCATGGCCAAAGACCGCGGTGGTCTGAAATCGAATTGACACGACATCCACTAGCTGTGGACAGCTTGTACCACGACATCCATCGAAATCCACGCTTCTTGTCTTTTCTGTCTCTTCCCCTTCGTCTTGGACAGAAGATAATGGCCTTTCACTCCTGATTCCACGGCCATCCTATTATACATATCGGCGCTCTGTCCTCATGGTGAGGGCATGTACAATCTAATTGTGAGGTACTCCATAAGCGAACGCACACGATTCGATGCTAATCCTGACGGTCGCCAGGCTTACTTCGTCCGACATACTTTCATCTTTCATACATCACAAGCGCCGTGCTAAACGGGGTTTATCCGTCAATCTCCACCGGAAAATAACCGCAATCACCAGTGGTATTGAAGACGTTCACAGAGCCCAACTAGAGCACTCCGCGACGCGGAGTAGCCACTGGTTTCGACCGTTTTCGGACCTGGCTATTATGCTCTCGCCGCTAGACGCCGAGGTGCAGGTGTTGGAACTATTCATCGTAGCCGATCCGCATTCCTCGAAATTACCCAGGGATTCAGGTATATCAATTAAGACGGCCCCTGGCGGTTCTAAGAGCCCGAACTCCATGGCTGCTTACTCAAGGGGTATTTCTGTGAAGGTGAGGTCGGGATCGGGATCGGTTCTAGGGTCCCTGTTCTGTGCCTTCCTGACCATAAGCTTGTGGCATGTATGTACGCAACTTGCGTAATCAAAAATCCTTGAGAATTTAGAGGTCGTCTGACGTATACCTTTCGCTTCTTTCCTCCCCCACACCGGTATGGTCCAGACAATTTTCGCCCTTGTTGTCGCGGTTAATCAGGTACGTGCCATGTTGTCGTTGGTTCAAGTCTGACAATGCCCATTTCAAGTATCAATCTGATACAATTGCTAACTTGCAAGGATGCGTTCGAGATGCTGCGCGCTTCAGTGAGATAATCCGACAGTACTCTCCAAACGCAGAAATACGCCTCTTGACAGACGCTTCCGCCACGAGAGCGGAGATTTTGAGGGCTTTCCGGGAGCACCTAATGGACAACCCACGTCTGACCAGGAACGACCCAGTGGTGGTGTATTTCACTGGAAAAGGTCGGCGAGTCACCGCACCCGATGACTCTCCTGGTAGAGATGTGGACATTTTGATTCCCCAAGACTATTCCGAGGGCATTGCGGGAATATCTGACAGTACCATCGATGGGCTCCTTTGCGACCTCGCCAAGAAAGTCGGGACGAATATTGTGCGCCATCCATTACTAGATCACGTCCCCAGTCAAACTAATTATCGAATGAAGACCCTTATCCTCGACACATCTTTCTCCTTCTATATTCCCCGAGGAAAAATGAGACATCGGTCGGAAACATCCCCATCCCATATGTCGTCAACATCACTGAGCGATTCGGCTTCGTACCCCGGATTCTTTGGTCACGCTGGTCCGTCGTACGTGGTCCTGGTTGCCTGCCAACAGCATCAGCTTGCGTACGAGTCGTCAGACGGCGGAATTTTCACAACGGGTCTCGTCAGCCTGCTGCGTCAAAAGCGGCTAATGACCTATCGTGAACTTGCCACCGCCCTGAAATTCGAGGGACAAGATTCCCTTTGTGCTGGACTTCACTCAGACCGGCTCTTGTTTTCCATGCCACCTGATACCCGTGTACCAAAGCTCCGTGTCTTCCTCGGTTCACCGACGATCGATTTGGGAATCGAACCGGATGCCGATTTTGTACGGGTCGAAGACAAAGAGGATGCAAATGTCGCTCTCATACCGGCTCCAGAAGGCGGGATTCTCATTGAAAGACTGGACGGCCTTGTCGCTATGTACGCCAGTCGCCATGTGACGGTTCACATGGATGTCCCAATCACTTCAGCGCTGAACAAAATTGCGCGCTTTAACTACTATCTCGGTCTTGAACCGTCACGCAACAGAGACTCTTTTACATGGAAAACGAGCCCAGGGCTGGCCGTAGACACCATCCGACCCTCAATGAAGCTATACAGCTTCAAGTACAGGGCGGGCGATATGACGGGACACGGGACTACAACAAGAAACCTGTTTAGAAACGGCGTTGCCCGGCTTGATAGCGTCTCTGCCGATCGCGGTTATGCCCTTCAGATAGCCAGTCATTCCCGGCAGTCACTATACCCGTATCTCCTGGCTTTCGATCCCTCCAACTACACTGTCCAGGCAAGTTGTTCTTCATTTTGCGTCTGTCTAATACCTTACCATCAATAGTCGATTTATCCGCCCCCAACTGATATGGCCCGTGCAATGAAACCACTTAAAGGGCATCGCATGTGCTTCATTGGCTCATCGTTCACGGTGGGAGATGGAAAGGCAGGAGGTGCTCCCCTCACGTTTGCTACCGACAGCGTCAATGAGAACGAGGATGCTGTTTTTTTCAAGCTTGTATTGTGCAGTAAACCCATCGATATACGCCACATGATGCAAGACTCTGCCCTTACAACGTCCCCTTCCCGTCCAGAATCATCAGACTCTGAGCCACATCGTGTAGACGTCCAGACCATTGCGACAATACCAGGATGTTGGGACACGGTTCTAGCGACCGTTTCTCTTCAAACTCGAACCACTCATTCGAAATTATCTTGGAAAAAGATAGTCTCAATTCTCAACATCGAAAGGATTATTCGACGTCGCGATCGGTTCGGGTATTGAGGTGAGATATTTTTAACAGTAGCTCATTATTAACTCCCCCTGCCCCGCCTTAGCGCTCAGGGCTTCGACCATGAATTAATGTACCTCCTTTTCTTTTCACAAGCGCCACAGCGGCATGGCTACTACGGGCGGGTTTGCTCACCTTGTCGGACCCGGGCCGTATATCTGTGTTAACTTTGTTTACATTTTTTCGGTTGCCGCGTCACTCAACATGTAAATTGGCTGAAAAAGGATCTCTCTATGTAACGCAAAGCCGGTCGCGCACACATGTTCGTAGCTAAGAGATTGTGACAGAACGATGTCGATCAAAACTCCATCCGCATCATTCTCTTGATACCGGTGTAATAAGAACTAGACATGATCACGGCCGCGGATGCCGTGTCCCAGAAAACTTTGTCCGGTTTCGCGGCTTGTTGGTTTATGCCCATTCGGGGACGATCATGTTGAGTTGTTGGTCCGGAGTCACTGGCTGGCGAAGCGGGCATCTTGAATGGGGAAGATTGCAACATGTGATACAGGTCAATGTTCTCAGTGCACACGATGCACTTGAAAAATGCGGTGTTGTCCACAGTGCCTTCAGGTGCGAAGGAGAGTGGACGGTCGCCACTACCATACCCCACTGTGATCGATTGGTGAGCTTTCAAAGGTGCGCTGCTCGATCCCACTTGGGGCATCTGTAGCGCCTAGGCGAAACTGAGCATAACGAGAAACCGACTGAAGAGCAATTGCTCACATTGACGCTGTAGTCGAAGGGATTGAATACGAATAGGTGCACATACAGATCCCAAGCAGTTCTGTTGAGTATCTCGATGCCGTAGAAGGTCGCTGCATCCGCCATGTCGATATGAGCCACGTTCTTCTTGAACAGATTTTTCTTCGGCCAAGCAGTGCGCAGCACTCCTTGAGTTCCCTCTTTCAAACGATATAGGCGTAACGAAACGGCTTCACTTTCCACTACCAATCCCTTCACTGACTTCTGGCGGTGAAGGTGGAAGTGGAAGTGTGCGATTTTGGCCAGGATCGAAGTCAGAGATCTGTCGGTGACGCTGAGTTGAAACTGGACGATAGAACTGGCCTGCCAGACTAGAGAGAGGTCGGGTATTTCGAGAGTGAAGGTACGAGAGGGGCCTGAAAGGGTGGAGTGAAGAGAGACATGCGCATCGGATTTATGGCGCACGGGAACGATGGGGTACTCCGAGCTCAAGGCGTCTGTGGGGAGGTCCAAGGAGGGTTCTGCGTAGATTTTGAAGGCCGCTGTATGAGGGAAGCGACGAATCCCGGCCCATGCCCCCTTGGGTATCTCGGGATGATCCATCGATTCCCATCGAGCTCTCGCTGAGCATTGTTCAACCCAATCGACGACCAAAACTCCCAGAACGGTCAACGCCGATGGCTCCATATACACCATCATCTCCGTTCCCGGTAAAATTCCATGGGCTTCCCCCACGGCAACGTTGAGGTCAGATGTCAAGCGAAAGAGAGACGGCGCGCATTTGTCCCGGTCAGTAAACAAAAAGCAATTCGCGAGCTGTCCCTCGCACTGAGGATGTTGAAACCGTCCGTCGGGTAAGGTTAAAGAGCTGATCAGGATGGAATACGTGGTATGTGGGATCTGACGCCCGAGGTGGAGCAAGTGGGCTGTGAGGGCTCTGGTAAAAACACCGCGAGGTGGGTCCGAATCGATATCTTCGGCCGCATTTTCGTCGGGGCCGCAAGCGGCCAGGAGAACATGGGAAGGATAATGACCGTGAAATCCAAATCTCAGAGTCTCGTTGTTGGCTCGCCGCAGAATTTCGCGGTCAACGCCGGTGTTCAGCGCTACAGAACTTCCGCGGCGATAACGAGCCCGGGGTTTCTGTCCTTGTCCAATGCCGCGAGAAACCCCACCGGAGTGGCAGGAATCGCATACGAATGTCTGGGCCGTCCGCTCAGAATCATGCCAAGATTCTGAAATTTGAAATGACCGCTCACAATATTGTTTCCCTTCCTCCCAGCCAAAATCGACAATAAACCGTTTATCGTGACGTCAGGAATTCCCGGAGTGCGTTGGTTCCGGCTGTCTAGAATTCCTTGATCACAGGGACAAAGCGTTTCAACCATGCCGCCAGGGGCCTTCCAGCTATCCGGCGCAGCAACTCGACTCGGCGTAATAAATGATAATGGCGTCACCCGGCTGGATTTTTGGGTTGTCGATCAAGTGGGTATAAAATGCAGAGATGATAGCAGATCGCGTCGCCTTGGAATTCGTAAGAGAAAGGATGGCGGAGGGGGCGGCTGGACCAAGGATGGAGCTGAGGCAGGACCTCATATCATCGGCATCGTTCAGGCATCCCCCGAGGTTTGTCATCTCGTCGGTTTGATACTACGGACGTGAATGAGTCCTTCAATATTGTACAAAAGATTTGGATCTAACCTCATTAATCGCGATAGAGAGCAGGAAGTAACGAGGAGACATTGGTATCGATAAGAGTGAGACCAGGATGAATGCCTTCATCGCATCGTTCTTATACTGAAATGCGTGTCGCGTTTCGGGAAGGTCCCGGGGTGCTCAGATTGTGCACGCGAACGAGGACGTCGCCGAGGGAAATTAAAGGACGATGGTAGTCGCATTGAGGATGTGAGGAACGACTGATCGGAATAGTAGTTCCATAGACGCCCTGGGTCCAGGGTTCCGGAATAGGACCGTCGTTACACACGCGCCGTACGTACATGAGCATACCGCAATAGTCCACTGAGCTGTTGAGCGTCGAACTCTTGCGCGCAGACGGCGCAGATTTTAGTATCAGGGAGAGTCTTACTATTGAATGGTGATGTATTCACAGGATCTCGCCCTCTTGAAAAGTCCATGAACCATATTTGAGTGGAGAACACGAGGATCGGGCCACTGAGGCTAAACTTGGAAGGATACTAGTTTATACAGGTTCCTCCACTTTACCTCCCTGGACGTAGACGCTGTGAAATATGACGAAATGTGATCGCGATTATTCTGAGCCCCAACCAAACCGTTCATTCGGTTCCGTCCCAATTGAAAAATGGCGGCTACACCGCCAGTGAAAAAAATAGACCTCTGGTCATTGTGGTCCCAGGATTGTATTTTGGCGCCAGTGATTGCGTATGTGTTTGACGTGGAACTTGCGCTGCCGAAAATGCCTCAAGGCAATACCCATTTCCCGTTTTTCCTCCCGTTTATCAAGTTTTTCCTCTTTTCTGTAGCCGATTGATGTGATCGGATTGGATGTATTTGGCACCTCGTGACCGTTTCAGGATCTGACTTGCTATCATAATAATAATCAACGCCAACGACGACGACCAGTGCTTACTCCTTGGTTATTATTATTCGCAGCGGAGCGCTCGAGTCAGGAACGTGATCCTACTCCGATCCGCATTGCTCCTTCCTCTTAACGCGCAGCCATCGATTTCCTCCACATCTTCCGAGTTGACACTGGCGACCTATTTCTCTCTCGCGGGACAGATTCTGTCCGCTCTGCCCGGTAGTAGCGATGTTACTGCCCAATCCACGGCTCAAAACTCGACCGTAACGGATGGACTTGCTTCTGTTACGGATTTTTCGTCCCTCGTGGCATTATTGGTTTCTGCAGGCGCTCTGTGGAACTGGCTCAAGGTGATCACCATCGGATTGCTAGTGGAAGCCCTGCGACGGGCAACACTGTATCTTTACTCGAGGATCCCAGCGTCCTTCTGGATCACCGCCCATTTTCACGAGGACGACGACAGTTATGGTGCGTCGCCCAATCGCTCATGGCCCCCGACTGACACTCCGACAGAATGGATGATGGTTTGGTTGTCCAAACAGCCTTCATGGGGTGAGATATCCCGTTGTCCGTGTTTGCTATGAGCAATTCACGAGGTTTCGCCCCACAGCCAAAGCCCGGGACATCGAGGTTTCCACTGACACCTTTGGTCTCTCTACCACTGCGACACTGGTGCCCGGAGAAGAAACCGACAATAACTTGTCGCTGGTTTCCAGCCGCAAACTGGCGTATCTTCCCGCGGCCTCGCGGACCTACCCAATATGGTACCACGGCCGATACATGCTGATCACCCGTGTTCAAGAAAATACCGGATGGCGTGGCCGGAAGCAAACAACTCTGGAAATCAGGTAACACATGTATTCTTATGACCGTCACTGCCGATCTGGACTCATTGATCGCAGTATTTTGACTCGTAACAATCGGGTGCTTAATGAGCTGCTGCTCGAGGCGAAGAAGGACTATATGGCTGCAGCACACGACACGGTGTCCATTTATGTCGCAGACAGCGATAATGACTGGGTGCATGCTGCCTCCCGGCCCAAGCGCAAGCTTGTGTGTATTTTTCGACCCCGATGCACCCAATCTTTATTGATCTATTTAACTGCAAGAACTCCATTATCTTGGATCCCGGTATTACAGAGCTGCTGGTCGACGATGCCCGGGATTTTTTGAATAGTAGAGCATGGTATACGGCTCGTGGAATCCCTTTCCGGAGAGGCTATCTGCTGGTGTGTGTTCTCTGGCCTGCATTTGACACCGATTTACATGACATGCAGTACGGCGCCCCGGGTTCCGGCAAGACCTCGATAATTTCAAGTATCGCAGGCGAGCTCGGACTGGACATTTATATCGTCTCTCTCTCTCGGACTGGACTGGACGATGCTGCGCTGAGCACACTGATTTCCGATCTCCCCGGTGAAAGATGCATCACTTGTCGTGTCCTCATCAACTTATCGAATTGTCAGAAAAATGTATTTCTCTGATTGAAGATATCGACGCCACCTTCACACACAACCTCAACCGCGATGACGACCCAGGGCCAGTTGACATGAACGCACCACCGGGTACCGACGATCGCCGACCACCACCTCCCGACACACCTGTCAAGCCCCCGGTGGGCAGCCTGAGCCTCGGTGGGCTCCTCAATGCCCTCGATGGCATCGCCGCTCAGGAGGGCCGCCTCCTCTACGCGACAACGAACAAATACTCGGCCCTTGACCCCGCGCTCTGTCGTCCCGGCCGGATGGACGTCCACGTCGAGTTTCGGCTGGCAAGCAAGGACCAGGCGCGGAAACTATTCTTCTCTTTTTACCTCCCGGCGGACGAGGCTGCTGCTCCGGAGGACGAGAAGGATCAGGAGTCAGAGTCCAGTCCTGCCAAGACCGCAGATGTTGCCACATCCGAGAAGCCCGTTTTCTTTGGCACGTCGCACCGCCAGCGCGCGCCCAAACTGCGCCGGACGCAGGTCGCTGATCTTGCCACACGCTTTGCAGAAGCCATTCCCGAGCGCGAGCTGTCCATGGCTGCCCTGCAGGGTTTCCTGATGATGCACAAGAGTCGCCCTTTCGAGGCTGTGAGTGTGGCCGGACGTTGGGTTGAGACTGAGCGAGAGGTCCGGGCAAAGAAGGCCGAGCAGTCGTAGGACTGTGTGATTTGTCAAATTTACTGCCTTTGATGTCCTGCGTTAATTAATCAACAGTCTTGTTCTTTCGTCACAATCTATTTTAGAAGACGATGGAAACTGCCACGTTTAGCGCCTATCATCTTTCTGGCTTTCTACCACTAACCATAGACACGGTGGAACTGGTTCAGAGGTTGAATTCATCTCTGACTCGACGATAAGCGACCCGAAATTCGCGCCGCGAGCCTCTCTAATGCCCTCCGCTCGACAGCGCCCATCTCACAGCGTCATCTTTATCCAGATACGTGGGCGCCTGCCGCATTGTACCAAGGAGACAGCGCCGAGGAGGTATGCCGCTTGTTTGTTTGCTCATACCATTTAAAACTGCGAGCACAGGATTGACGAGAGAGCGTTTCGAGACACTCGTGTCCTCGGTAGCCTCTGTATTAAACCTTTGGCGCCTGTCGTATTCCTGAATTTCCATCCAGCCATCCAAGTTTTGTGCAAATTTTTGGCATCACAAGCTCGCGTGGTACACATACATGCAACAATCATTCACGATGTTCTGCCCCGACTTTTCCATGGAATCCCTCGATCGAGTTAGACCTTGTACCTCTTGAACATTTCGTCAAGCGGTATCGGGCACCACCTCTTACACCCTCGGATTACAAATTTGGCACTTTCTCATGAGCCGAAGAAAAATGTACGTACCTCCGAACACCAGGTATGGATACACCTCAGGCACCTACCTGGGTATTACATACGAACCTGTTAGGGTAGTTGAATGGTAGCGAATTTACATACCTAAGAGGTAGGCTGCTAGGGGAGGCGTAACGGCACTGCTGTCAACGCAATTGCTTCGATTGATCTGGAGGTTCGTGTCCGTCACTGCCACCGGCGCCCATCAAAATCTCTCTTCCTTACCTCCCCGATGCCTGAACGGCGCTCCCACCGCCGCAACGACCTCGCAGCGCGCTCTGGCCTGGGGGTGCAGTCCCACAGCCCACAGAAATGGCGCGATCTGCACAACAAGAGGCCTGCTGTTGGGATTGGACGCGCCATCAAAAGGCGGACACTCGCCACACATCTCAACGCACTGCTGGATGGACCGTCTGTTGGCGACGCGTCTACTGACATCGAAATGGGACCTTCGGTCAGGACGTCGACATGGAAGATAGCTGGGTCGATGATCCGCCGCCTCCGCCGCCTCCGCCGCCCCCGCCGCCTCCTGCCCCCGCCCCGCAGCGCGTGCAGGTAGTGCACCACAACAACAAGCATCTTTCAGCTGTCGTGGCCTGGCAAACCCTTCTCCCTCTTCTGGAGCGACCGTTCCTCCAGTACCGGCAAGATACGCAGGGCTGCATCCCTCCAATCATCTCCGATGCGGTCACCCATGCATGCGGGGACACGTGTGACGAGCAATACTCGCGGGATGTGCAATGCCTCTATCCTACTCGTAAGTAATTCCCGTCCTAGACTCCCCATCCCTCGTTCCTAATCTAACTTTTGAAAGACCTCAAAACCGTGCGCATCACCACATGCGACTGCCTCCCGGTCCCCATTCTCCTGCTGCAACACGGGCTCTTCCCCACATCCCCCACCAAGCCTCGCATCGCTGTGTCCATCGATCTGCTGGACCTATACCGCGGGTGCGTCGAGAGGTCTTGCGACGCCATCACAGTGCTGGCGGCGGCGCTCCACACAACATACACCTGCCACGGCTTCGGCGTGGACTCGCAAAGGGTACATACCGCTATTCCAGCCTTTGGGCACCGCTAATCCGCCCTGCAATTAGAATCTGGGCATGCGGGCCGCCAATCCGTTCCACCGTGCCCTCAGCAACGCCGTCCTCTGGTCCAGCAATCTCCAGACGCGCCTTGATGCCCGGGTGTCCACCGCCCTCGCGGATGCCGCCTCTGCTCTGGGCTTGCAGTCGACCGCTGCCTTGTCAGTGCCGCCTCTGGTGCCTCGCTCACGTCCCGGGGAAGCGCCAGCGCAAGGCGCCACAGACGTACTCGAAGATACCATGGACCATACCGTGGACAATACCGTCGACCATACCATAGACATGGACGCCGACCCCACGCCATCAGCGGCGCCTCGTGCCTCCGACCGTCCTCCGCCGCCTCGCACACTCGATGATACCATAAACTATACCGCGGGCGACCATACGACGGACGATTCCGTCCACCCTGTGGACGTGGACGCCGACTCCATGCCGTCGGTGGCGCCTTGCGCCTCTGACCGTCCTACGCCGCCTCACGCCTCCGAGCGTCCTCTGCCAACCCGCGAGCAGACGGCCCCACCGTTAACCCCAGGGCGTGCCGACCGAATTTTAAGAGAGTGCTGCCCAGCTTGCTTTGGGCTAGAGACGTGGGGGCGGCCGCTGCACGAGTGAGTTATCGTTATATATGTGGGAAGGACAATTCTGACCTATCTGAAAGAGGGGGTGATGTACAGCTTGGCGGTGACGGCTGCTTCAGCTATCGGCACCTCAGGTCAGCGGGCGACGGTCCAACTGACTACTTCATCCCAAAAGAGAAGATGGACAAGGTCAATGCACGTATAGTCGCCGCCAGGAGGGCGCCGGCTGCCCGCTACACGCTGCCAATGCCGCAGGATGCGCTCGACGCCTGCGAATCCTCCTGGGAGGCCGCCAATGAGAAGAAGAAGAAGGCGGATCCTCAGCGCTATGACGCTGCTGGGGTCTTCGCCCTCACCTGCCGCCATTCACAGGTTCTCTTCTTATGCAATATCGACACCCCCGGCGAGCAGCAGCAGTATATCATAGCGGCGCTGGAAGTCGTTCAAAACCACCTACCGCCGCAGACGACGATCCTTCAAACATACAATGTTGGCTGCATTACTGACCATAGCTGTAACCTGGTAACTAATCTTTCGGCCACCTCCACCGCCTCTCTAATCAATCGTGTTCCTGTTTAGTTCCCTCTTCTCACCCCAGGCCTACGCGAGCGCGTCACCTTCGCCATCAACGTGATGCACGTGTATGGGCACCAGTGGGTATGCCAACTGATCTACAATCCCCGCATGCGCCGAGGGTGCGGGCTGACGGATGGCGAGGGCATCGAGCGCATCTGGTCGCACATTCAGAAGCTTATCCCTCTCACGAGGAACCAATGGGTGCGTGAGCTATTTGATCCTTTGCATGCAGTACTGATTTATCTCTCCAGAACTCGAGGCGCATTTGGATGATCGACCTCTACATGTCGTTCGTAAATGCGGAGGGCCTCAACAATCTCGGCACCTGGCTGCAGCGCCAGCAGGAGAAGAATGTCGCGCCAAAGCTGGTGAGCGCTAGGCGGACACTCCGGGACTGCCGTGTCCCTCCGTCTGAGCTGCGCAGTGAATGGGCAGCGCAGAAGACAGCGCAGGGCAGTGTTCGTGCCCGTACGTCCAGCTCCCCGCAGGTCGCCGCCTCCACCGCCTCATCCTTCGTCCGCAGATGCCCCCGTGCGCCTCAAACGCGAACTGGACAAAGTTCTGGCGCTCCAGGTCCAGATCGACACCGTCGAGACCTCGATCCTCAAAGTCAAGAGCTCGATCACCAGTGACGGTTCTGCTGCCGCCGAGACCCACGACATCCTCCGCCACCTCCAGGAAACCCACCAGGTGCTCAGCAATCAGGTGGAGGCTTTGTACGCCTCGTTCAATATCGCGGGCACCTTCCCTGAGCTGGACGGCCTACCGCTGGAGTTTGTACGGACCCTCCTGCTGATGCGCGATCTCAAGATGAACCTCCGGAAGCGCGCAGTCGGCTCCTTTTACGAGTGGGAAACGCTGGATCGCGCCATCTCCGGGCGAAGGGAGGCTCTCGGTATCCCTCATCCTTTGGTGCCATGCTGGATGATTACTCACCCACCACGTACACACCAAGCTTCATCAGGCGACCCGGAAGGCGATAACCAGGTGTCAGCCGGCTCTTGTCAGGGCGATCAGGAAGTTCAACGCCTACTGCGCGCAGCTCTTTGAGCTGCACCCTCCTGGATGTCCCATTCCCATACCAGCGGCGCTGCCGACGATGTTGGATGCCCTGCGCAATGATCCCGCCCTCCACAAAGACATTTGGATTCAATCTGCGAGCGAGCCCATACCACGTTGGCTCGAGGACTACAACGTGCGCGATGGGATTCGCAGCCTACACACCATCAACCGATGCCTTGAGGAGGCGGACCGTTTGAACCTGGAGCGCACGAACTTCAGCCGTTGGCTGATGGAGGAACTTGCTGTTGTAGCGAGGGCTATCGCGGCGGCTGACAGTACGTTTCCTGCGGCGTTCTGAATAGCAACTCTCTCACAGCTCCTAGATTCAGATCTTCATCTCCCGCTGGTACGACGGCAGGAAGCCCTCCAATATCTGAGAAGACTTTGAGAACCGGTGCTCTGCCAGTGCCCTCGGCCTCAGGGCGTTGCCTCGGCCGCGGCTACTGCCATTAGCCACGTTGCGCCGCCCCCGGTCCCTGCAGCACGTTCACCACGGGAACATCCCGAGCGTCGGGAGGATCTCCCCGAGCGCTTGATCGCGCATTCCGCACCTTCCGCGCCCATTGCGCCGCAGCCCGAGGACGATGAGGTCTTCTTCGAGGGGCCTCACACTGTGGACGACGACATCGTCACCTCCGAGGAGCTAGACCCAGGGCTCATCTCTGATATCGATGATCATCTGCTGGTCGCGGACATGCTGGAGAACCCGCAGGAGTTGGAGGAAACCTCAGGCGTCGAGGCCCTCAAATGGGAGCTTCTGTGGGAAACCCCGGTGTGTAGCTCATTGTGTACTTGCTCTGGGACTGAATGCACTAAATGGGCTTCAGGCACTTGTCGCAGACCCTCCACTACTACAAGAGCTCAAAGCTCATACTAGCCAGGTCCACATCATCCGGGATCGCCGCCGACACCAAGGTCCACCGCTGCCATCTGGCGGCCGCGGCAACACCATCGAGATCGACGACCTCGATACCATGGCCACCCCCCGCAGCCGCCTTAATGGATTTTGCCTCAATGGCGTGGTGGCAACCCTGTATGCACTCTTCAGCTGGTCCGACTCCCCGTGCCACTCTGCGGCGGCGCATTGCGCCGTCTTGAGCACTTACGACCTCGTGCGGATCAGATACAACGCGTCTGACAACGAGGTCTGGCGGTACGTCGGCCCCACATTATTCTGGGAGAAGTCTACATGGCTGCTACCTATCCATCGGGCTCAGGAGGAGCATTGGGTGCTTGCCATCACTCCCGTGTACCAGCGACGGGTGTTTCTCTTTGACAGTCTCGCCTCCAAAGGCGGCTAGCGCCGCGATCTCAAGGTATGTTCGTCCTTTTACCTGTGTACAATCGCCTCCGATGCACCGCATAGGATATCATGATGCTGATAACTCGCATGATGAGGCTCGTGGAACGGAAGCACCACCCCATGGGCATTGGTCTGGAGGACGCCTGGGAGGCGATCCCCCTGTTCCAACCTGTAGGTCCATTTGTTTTTCACATTCCGTTGCCGCTGATTCGCCTCCAGGGGCGGCCGCGCCAAACGAATGGCTACGACTGCGGCGTCTGGGTGTTGTGCACGATGGTTGCCTTCATGCGCGGCTATTGCGGCACGAGCGTCTCTGAGAGGGATATGGGGCACATATGGCGGCTTCTCACTGACTATGTCTCCTCACCCTCACTCCAGACTAATTATGTTTCTCTCTTGTACTCCGTTTTTGAATACATGCATGTTATTCTGCATCGAATCGTTACATTGTGCATCTCTACTACGTCAAGAACTCCAAATGGTACAAGCGGTAGATGGTACGGGCAAGTCAGCCTGAATAGTGAATATACATGGTGTACTTGCGCGAATCGACTGCATACGCCGGGAGTGCAGCCACCCACGTCCAACGCGCTAGCAGCTCCCGCAACTCCTCCTGCTGTGCCACCTTCCCTTCTTCCTCCCCGGCGGTGAACGCTGCACGACATCGAACATCATCGGCCTGCTCCTGCCGCAGCCGAAGCCCATGAAGAGCCGTCTTGATGTTATGTGTGAAGGTGAGATACCGCAGGTTGTGGGTGTCCCTGTCGTCGTCATCGTCCGCAAATGGAGGCTCCACCATCCAGGCCTCCAAGGAGGAGAAGTCGTGGCCCCGCGAATCATGCAGAGCATCCAGGAAGAGCTCCTCCTCGTCGAGGAGCGGGAATGCCCGCCACTGCGCGATTCGGGGGTCGAGCGGCGCCAGGGTAACGTCGGCGCAGGGCAGAGGTGGCGGCAGAGGCGGTGATAAGCAGGCAAAATAGCCAGGCCCATATTTTAGCGCCTTTGTTCTACTTACTAAAGCAGAACACTACTTATTGTTTCTGCCACTATAAAGGACTGAAGCGAGGTCTGAGCTGTCAGTTAAAAGCATTATGCACTGGAGAAGCTGAGAGGGCTACTGGGCCACCGATACCACGAGGGTCAACGGTCCAGCAGGCGTTCAGCAACTTTAGCTAAAGTCGACGTTCAACCATTCTATTGAATTGGGATGATCTACTGAGTGCTATATATCAAAGACATACACATATCATCCATCCAGAGGTCTCTCTACACGGGGAACCAACAAGGGGTCAAGGGTTAACGGGAAAAGGATTGAGAACCGTGAACTAAAGAGGTTCCTATTCGGGAATAACTGTATCATGCACTTAGACCGCGGAAGGACATGGGCAACACAGAGGGTTGCCAAGAATACATGTCCATGCTGTGCCTGTCAAGTACGGATCAGTTGGGTATTGAAAAGGCGACCAAAATAACCATACATCAGTGCTCACTAAGGCGTAGTGGGGCTGATATCACATGCATCAGAAATATCAATCTATAATTATCCAGATATCAGAACAAGGGGTTCTTTGAGCGGTTCTACTAACTACCAACAGCTATAGGAACTGATCCATGGCATGGAGCACATTATTCTTCGTTCCCGTTTACCCGTTGTACATCAGCAGTATTATTTATTTGTCTATCTTGTTGACACATCTGTTTGTATAAATACAGCTAGGTTTTAGGTGGAAGGCCAGTAGATCCACCCCTTCTTATTAGACGTATCAGTTTTACCGGTATTGTCGCCTGGGAAGTCTTGTATCTATTCGGAGTACCGCTGGGAACTAGCATAGTTCTTTTTGTTACTCTTGGTCAATATATTGTCATTGTTGGATCATATCTGTGCATTGTGGAACCTTAAGGAAACTAGAATCATATCGGGTCACATCGGGTTTCATAAGGATATTGCACGCACACGGATTTGAGACAGAACAAGGAACTCTAACGGACCGAGAACACAGAAAGGGATTTTAGCTAAAGTCAATTAGGACACCAGTAACTACCCCACCCAACCCCATTGTGATAAAACCCATCTCTGCTTCGTCCAGACTTCGCTAGAGTCTTTGGATCGGCTATTGGAACCACACAATCAGTTTAGCTAAAGTCATTATTACCTAGAACTACTCAAACATCAACCTAATACTTGGTTGGAACCCCAAACCTCGCATCGTTTGATTGTTGGATTATTGTTTAGTGTTGGTTTAGTGGTTGTTGGTGCTTACACATTGATAAGTCATTGATTCACGCTTGCACGGTTGTTCATAAAGTCAGTGTTTCAGCGGTGGGGACGTTCTCGATGTTGATTTCTTCTTCTTCCTCGAGTTGCGGCCCTGTCGTGCAGCGGCGCGCACCTGTTTCCCGCTAATAGGGGTTAGTGATATATATTCGTGCTGAGAGAAATAAGGATGCACCGGAGGCCCTGGTTGTATCTTATCGCTCATGCGCGATGTCCTGCAGTCGCCTCGTCCATGGTGAGGTACTTGGGAGTGCGGCCCATCTTGAGGATGGTGGTAAGAGGCAAGTTAATTCAAGTATCTAATGGAACTTTACTTGGATTTCGGGCGGTTCTGTGCACGCCAAAATGAACTGCCTGGAAAAATGAAAAGAAAATACAATGGGCAGCGGGCACCATATATCATACGATTGGGAGCCCCAGATCCACTGCCACCGTATAAAATACAGCGCACAGAAAAAAACTCGCGGGGGTTGGCGTTTATTCAGCATCTAATTGGTCGGCGAATCGCTGATGGTTGAGGTAAGTGGCGGTGAACGAGGACAGCGGGAGGCTTCTCTGCAGTGAGGAAGAGGCCGCGGTGTTGACCTGGCGGCGACGTGGGTGGCGCTAAGTGAAAATTTTCTTCAGCACCGCCACCATCGCCTCTCTTCCCTCTTCCATCTTCCCACCACTTTTCTCCTTTCTTTTATTCCTTCCCTCTTTCATTCGTTCCAAGGTAGGACTGCTGCACGGCCGCCCAACACATCGTACTAATCCTCTTCCTACAGATTTGCCCCGACCGCCGCCTCCACCATCCAAAAGGCCGCCTTCGCCCTCCAGTCACAAAAAGGCCCATCGTAAGTGCAACGGCGATGCGCCAGGCATCCTCCTCTAACTTGCCTGTACAGTGCTTCGATCCAACAAGACGTGTCAGCAAAAAAAAAAACGCGTCAGCAAAAGGATGTGCCAGCAAAGGACGTGTCGACCACAATGCAACCAACAACGCCACACCGCGCCGGCGCTGTGCCACCGCCGCAAGATCTCTTTTCTCCCAGTGTCACGGTTCAAGAGTCGCCTTCGAGCGTGTCTTCGCTCTCCGCCAGTGGGATGTATCCCTCTCATGGTACACACTTTTCTCCCCCTTTTATTTGCTCCTCACTGATTAATTCCTTGTAATACACAACAACCAGCAGCCGTGGCAGCCCTCCCCCACCCTGGATGGGGAGTACGATTTCGCCAGCAACGGCGAGTTCTTTCCGGATGCAGCGATGCGAACTACATTCCTGTGTACGGCAGCGCCGCCGCAAACTACCTCACGTACCCAGACCCCAGCACCGCCGCCGAGCAGAGTGTCCCTGCCATTGAAACACTGACCGACGAGCCCGAAACCGACTTCAATTTCACGGACTATGCGGATGGGAGCGGGCAGACCAGCTACATCGAGTATGAGGAGGAGGAACAGGTCGGCGGGGGGCGGTATGACCTCCGCCACAATGTTACCCCCTCTCCCAACTCCGGCTGCATTGGCCTGAGGGCTCAGCAATGGCGGCGGGAGGCCTACGCAGTCCAGGACGAAGCTGACGACTCCCTCTCTGCCGTCGTCCCCATCCCCACCACCCGCCTTCCAAACAAAGTCGCGCTTTACGACAGCGCTGCCACCGCCGCCTCGCGCCCCTATGAAAGACCCCCCGTACACACTCCTGCGATCCCCACCACCGAAAGGCCCGCCGCCCATGCTCCCGCTGCTCCCGCCCAACACCCAAATAAAGTTGCCCTTTATGACAGCGCTGCCGCCGCCGCCTCCTGCCCCTATGAAAGGCGCCCCCGCACACGCCCCCGCAATGCCGCCCGCCGTCGCTGGTGCCCACCCCCCCAAAAAAGTTGCGCTTTACGACAGTGCTGCCGCCGCTCCCTCCTCCACAAACCCCACCGCTGCTCACCCTCCCAGAAAGGACGTCTTCCCTGGGCCCTCGGCCGACGCTCCCGTACCCAATGCGTGGAGGGTTCAGGGCGGGTACCTGTTGATGCCGCCGCCGCCGCCCGCAGCGATGAACTCGAGGGCGCAGGGGCAGCCGAGGAGGCAGGCGCGATTGGAGACACCGGTGCCTCGGCAGCATGTGGTCGTGCGGGGCCCCACCGGCCCAATGCCGATGCAGGCATCCTCCCTGCAGCCATCGGCAATGCGCGCAGCAACGCCGGCACGGACTATACTCCGATCCCGCCCGAGGACTTCCAAGGGACTCTACCGGAGTTTTTGTCCCAGGCTGGCTTTGCCAGCAAGGAAATGCCACCCTCACCGCCCGACTGGCAGTCCTCGCGGCGCTGCACACCCCTCCCCCAGGATGATCTGCCGGCAATGTCGGAGGTGGAGTGCGACCAACAGCCCAACCTCCTCGTCTGGCGCGACGCGGAGGAGAACCAAGACGAGGACGAGCCCGAGCCCGTGGACAATGATGATGTGGCGCTCACTGGCGGACAGCCGTCGCGCGCGTAACACGAGGCATTCGACCATGCCTTCGCCAAGGTTCGCGAGCACCTCATCCAATGTGTGTCCCAGGTCAGGGTGTCTTACAGCGCGGTCCTCAAGATGTTCTACCAGGAGGAACATTCCGGCCTCCGCCCGGGCAAGAACACCTGGAACCTCTACCAGCGCTTTGCCAACTACGACGATATGAATCGATTGAGGGAGCACCGCCGCCTCAACCCCTTCTACGCCTCGGCCTCCCCTGTCCCAGCCCTCAAGGCTGGTGAGCTCAGTCGCACCTATGAGGTGTTCGTGGAGTCACAGGGTGGGGAGGAGAAGGCCAACGAGACACTCTCGATCTTTTTCCAGTTGGGCGGCACTTCAGACGATACGATCCAGGCCCGCAACCGGTGCTTCAAGGCCGCCAGTAAAGCGTACGAAAAGATGGTGCGTATTCATCTACAGTACCGATGTCTGCGTGCTTACTAACTATCTCTTCAGAACGACCGCTACCACGTGGATGACTTCTTCACCTGCACCATCCTCGTCGGCGGACACATGAACGAGGACGAGAAGCTGGCAGAGGTAATTGACGTTCCCAGGATGGCAGAGGTACGTGACTCACTAGCCCTTCCCCCCACGTTGCTGATGCTGACCCGCCTCCCTAGGCTCTATTCAACGGACTGGCGATGAACGAGGACGAGGTGATTGGCATTGCAAAGACCGCCGCTGTGTAAGTGCTCCCCTGCATTCCCATTACTCAGGTTAACCATCCAACAGCACCTTACTCATCAAAGAGCAGGTGAAGATGCGCAGAGACTTGAAGAGCACGCCCTCCGGCTATGCCGCCACCTCCTCCCCGCCCCTGCGCCACGTCGTCCATTCCAGCACCGCCACTACCTCGCGCCCCGCCACTGCGGCCGCCCCAACGCCCAAGTCCAACGTGCGCCCTGACTCCCACACCACGCCCAATGCCCCCGAGCCAACCAAGACCGCCACGGCCGCTGCTGCCACCACCCTTCCCCAACAAATCCCCATGCTGCACAGGGACGGCACAAAGACCTCGACGACCATGTACGCGTGCGAGATCCATGATGACACGCGCGACGTGCAGGACGTGCGGCGCGTCATGAGCATGGCGTTGATCGAAGACCTCGGCGAGGACGTCTTCAAGAACAAGAACAGCTTTTCGTGGACAGTGATGGTGCAATTTCTCCACGAGAAGGGCCACCGCATCATCAACTTCCCTTCCAATGTTTGCCTCCCATCCGAGGCACCTCCCACGAAAGGAAGCGGCTCGTGGTCCCACAGGGAGCGTCGATGGCTTCACATGAGCCTGGCGGCACGTTCGACGCCAGGGCAGGGGTTGCGCTTCCAGCGCGTAGTTTATCCACCGGGCGATAGTAAGTCTCCTTTCTACACTCGCTTGGTATATCACACTAACATATTTCTGATAGGCAACTTCGTGGTTGTTTTGCACAACTACATGCTCCTGCCTCTGGTTGGCAGCCCCAACAGCGCTGATAAGCATGGAAAATGACCAGACTTGAAATCTATCAATTTCAATGTTCTTGTTCTACTTGCTGAAGTAGAACAATGCTTATTTATTACTTGGCCCACAATGAGAGCCATAGTGAGGTCCGGACTGTTGGCTAAAGGCACTTCACAAGAGATTACATTGTATAGACTTGCCTGGTCACCGATACCACGAGGGTCAACGGCCAGGTGGGCTACAATAGAATTTCACGTAATTCCATGTTCAACCATTCAATCGAATTGGGACATTTGGAAAGTGTCATATATCAAGGACATAACACATACCATCCATCTAGACTGTGAATTCATAAGGGATCCAGATTGCAGGTCAAATCAAATCGGCAGAGTTGTTGGTGCAGTTGCAAGCACAAGTTCGACATTTGTGACATATTAAGTCACTGTAACTTTAATCACACGAGCCTGGATGCCTTGGAGAGTTCAGGAATCGTTCAGGGACATTCAGTAACACTATCAGGATCAATACCTGCTGTGTATTTACGCGTAAATCATCAAAAGATTGTATTTACATGTAAATCAAAGTCCAACCATTCGGTTGAATTAGGGCACCATGGGAATAGTTGGGTGACAAAGGTGTCATCAGGTAGAGATGCAGGACAGCCAGTCTATCTATAAGGCTAAGCTGGTTGGCCCGGACAATCTCTACTACAATTTATCCGGACACGCTATACTTGGCACGTCTAAAGATAACAAGTCCATCAAGATATGATGGCAACACCTTAAAACAGAAAGATAGACGCACAGCTCTCGGGATAGAGCACTTATTTAGCCGTTTAACCGGGTCTTTGATGCATGTACCTTTAAATAGCCAGGTCCGTTTATCCGTATATACCGAAGTGGACTGATTATAGTATTTATTTCTTTTATCATGTGATGTATAATTCCTGTATAAATACCAGCAGGTTTCGAGTGGAAAGCCAGTGAATTCACCCCTTCTTGCTAGACGTACTCAGCTCAGCTGGTATTGTCGCTTGGGAAGCCTTGGATTCATTCGGAGTACCATTGGGAACTTGTTAGTTCTTTCTGTTATTCTTGGTCAAATATATTTGTTGGTTGTTGGATCTATGTGCGCATAAAGAATCTTAAGGAAACAGAATCGTATCGGGTCATATTGGGTTTCATAAGGATTTGGGAAAGCACACGGATTGGTACAGATATTACAGCTGAGAACATTGAAGGATCACAAGTCTTGAGTCTATTGACTACCAAGCACTACCCCACACCACCCCATCGAGATAAAACCTCTCTCTGCTTCGTCTAGACCCCATTAGAGTCTCTGGATCGGCTATTGGAGCGTTCTCAGTATTTACACGTAAATAGCTATTACCAGATCTAGTTCAAATATCAACCTAATACTTGGTTGGAACCCCGTACTCGCACCACTCGATTGTTTGGATTAGTGTTTAGTGTTGGTTTAGTGTTTGTTAGTGCTCAGGCATTGATAGACATTTTACTACATTTCACATCTGTTCAGGTAGTCAGTGTTTCAGCGCGGCGGTCCGTGCCTTCTGGAGCAGCAGCACCGCGACCGTGCACTGCACTGCCACCGATAACTCTACGTGGCAGACCGCCTACAACCTCGCTGACCCCACCACCCTCGTTCGCCCCCCGCTCACCACGAATGAAATCAGCAAGGGTAAGAAGAAGAAGATAGACACAACGAGGAAGAAGAGGAAGGCGGGTGAGGATGAGGAGCACAGCGAGTCTGACGAGCTGGAGCCAGAGGAGGAGGAGGTGACCTTGCCGCTGAAACGGTTGCTCAGGTTCAACGGTCAGAATAATGCAACTGCCAAAATCCCCCCTATCGAACGACTGAGTTACACCTAACTCACAAAGTGAGATTAAGCATGACTAAATTGACGGTAGACAGACTCCAACACCACACACTCTTTTGACGACCAAGATACACTGACGAGATTCGGGTCTTTTTGGACACAAGTGTAGGTCCAAGGAAACCACGAGTAAACGTATTTGTCACGAAAGTATTCAATTCCCGTTCCCCCAAGGATGGCTAAGTCTCAACTAGCTTTCTCGAAGTGGTGTTCAAGACACAACCTGAATTTATTGGTTGGTTCCCAACGTGGATTTAAGTGTCCCAACTATGCAAAGATAACGGCTGTGAACCGGCTTGGTTCTGTTTAGACCCGGTTTTGTTGGCTCGCGCCTTATTCCGACAACAATGGCTCGTGCCTCAAACTTGCTGGCTCGCGCCCCGTAACTATGGCTCGCGCCCCGTAACTATGGCTCGCGCCCCGTAACAATGGCTCGCACCTCAGACTATGGCTCACGCCCCGTAACAATGGCTCACGCCCCGTAACTATGGCTCGCGCCCCGTAACAATGGCTCACGCCCCGTAACTATGGCTCGCGCCTCAAACAAAGTCTTATTCCGAAACCGCACTTAAATTCCAAGGCTATTTGACAGCCAAAGATTCAAGCCCAAACATCGACTTTATGCGCAAGGGCTTTATTGCTCCTCACTCTCCAGGTCTAGTTCGGTCCTTTTGTTATTCCAAAACCAAACTTGAATTCTGAGGCCTGTTGACAGCCAAAGAGTCAAGCCCAAACGTCGACTTTGTGCGCAAGGGCTTTATTGCTCCTCACTCTCCGGGTCTAGTTCGGTGCCATCCTCCCTGGTTCTGCCCTCCTTATATACTGTACAGAAACTGTTACATATGCGTGATTACTAGGCTTCGGGTATTCTACTTAATTAATTAGCCTGTGATCGGTATCAGCTGTGCGCGCCCTGGCGTTCCTAGCCTCCTAAATGTTTGTATAATGACTCCTTCAACCCCTCATGGATTAGGGGTTTATATGTTCAAATATCCCCTGAATAGGGTAATTGGCCCATATCTTCTTCTGTTGTGTGTGCCCCGACTTCTAGTATCGCTAGTTGGATAGTATAGGTTATTCCCTTTCCAACGATACCCCAGATGTCCTTAATCGACATCCAGGAATACACAGTACATGCCTAATCCTGGTCGGCAGTTTATCCGGTGATCGACAACCCTTTGTCGATCAGGGGATTATATGTTCCACTATTCCCCTAAACAGGGTAATTGGCCCATATCTTCCTCTGTTGTGTGTGCCCCGACTTCTAGTATCGCTAGTTGGATAGTATAGGTTATTCCCTTTCCAACGATACCCCAGATGTCCTTAATCGACATCCAGGAACACATAGTACATGCTTAGTCCCGGTCTGCGGCTTATCGGGTGATCGCGTCCTCACGGACCTGGTGTTTAAAATAGCAATATTGAGTCTAGGCCTTGATCCTGTGACTTGTCACGTCGCGTTGGATAAGCCAAAGTTGTGTAATCAACTCAGCATTTCCTCCCGAATAAGGTTCCCAGTGTCCCAATAGATGTCAGAGGTGGATATTATGATTCTCCCTTTGGTAGTGAGCATTGCGGTTGCCTTCCCACGTATAGAGGGTGTTTCAGGACTTTGATATTTGGGCTTCAAGCCTTAATCCGGATCTGACCCCTAGTGATCCAAGGGTGTCGTCTCCTGGAATAAGCCATAGGCGCCAGTGTTTAGGATGATAATGCAATATGGCTCTTGGTTGCATGTCACACCAACCACTGGATGAGCGCAGAATGGCATGCATTCGTAAAATTTGAGGTTTCGCAAATTTCGCGGCTTATCACCGCCCACGAAGAGGTTGCGGGGTAGCCCCCCCAAGGGCCCAGGTCGGCGGCAGCGCGGCCACCCATTCCCCCAGCCCCGTGAGCATCCCGCACGTCAAGCGGGTGAAGAAGGAGTTCCCCAAGACCCCGCCCCACGCCGGCCGCACCGAAGCCCCTTCCCAAGGCGGTGTGCACTTCATCAGCAACAACGACAGCGACAACAAGTCGATCGCCCATTCGCGGGCAAAGCCAAAACCCGCCCGCTGCGACGACACCGAGGGTGCCCCCGCCCGCTGCAACGACAACAGGCCAATGCCCAGACCCACCCGCCGCGATGGCACCCCTCCCACCGAGGATGCCCCTGCCTCCCGCCGGCCGCCCCGTAAACACGGTCTCTCGAGCTCGAGCGACGACGCCCCTGCTTACCGCCCGCCGCCCCGCAAACACAGTCGCTCGAGCGACAATGACAACGACGAATACGGCACCCCCGACTCTGTCGCCAACCCTGCGGACATCCCCCAACGCCAGACGAGGGCCTCAAAGGCCGCCGTCAAGCCTGCTGCCAAGCCCGCCGCCAAGGCCGTGCTGACCAAGAAGAAGGCAAAGCCCAACGCCAGCGAGTTCGACGGGGTGGAGTTGGTGTTGCCACCGAAGAGGGTGATGCCCAACGCCGCTGCGGGCCCGTCGCACCTGCCCGCCCCACCTGCCGCCCCGCCCGCCGCCGCGCCTGCTGCCAGCTTCAGGCTACCCCCCGAGTTGGCTGCAATGGATCCCATGCAGGTCGAGGCACTGCTGTGCGCCGCCGCCACGATATTTAAGGGGGGCACGTGAGCGCGGCGCCACCTCTTTTTTACTATCCCGCTATTGCACTGTCCGCCCCCGCTATCTGCCTCTCTTGCTGTACATCCGCCCCCATCTTGAACTATGACCGTCCCACACCACCTTCTTGGATCCCCCCACCATCCCTCCCATCTTGATCTTACTGTATTGCTTTTTGTATTATCTTGTTAACTACGTCTATCTGTGTATAATTACTGTACATTCATTCTTGTTATATTCTACACAACATGTATATAGATTATCACTGCAATACACCTGTGGTTGTATGTTGCAAATGGTACAGAAAGAGCTGAAAGCGGTGACACCGGTGCCTCTGGAGCCTCTGGAGGAGGCGCCCACGACGAGCATCAATTCGATGAGTAATAGAAGGCCCGAATAACGCCCCGTAGATGCGGGAGCCTCCCTAGCGCCCTACCTCTTAGGTATGTAAATTCGCTACCACTTAACCACCCTAACGGGTTCGTATGTAATACCTGAGTAGGTGACTGAAGTGTATGGATACACCCTTGCTTTCGACCACACCCTTGGGCCCCTTCAAGAATGAACCAACCATTGGGATAAGAAATTCCACAGATCATAAGTCGATGACGACGCAATTTCTACAGTTGTCTAGTTCTGGGGATGCATAAAATTGGGTTCCTTGAGATCGATAAATTGATGCCGGCGATCAAGGGGAAATGGAGGATAGGTGCGTTACGGCCAAAAGATTCAAACGAACGCTACATGATGGTACCTCCACTACGACCTGGGTAACAATACCTCGGGCCACGCATAAAGAAAACATGTCCAGCATACCGGCCAATATCTCGAAAAAACAATGCAATATAGCGGCCCTGCCGTTGTAATCTTCACCGTGTTCCAAGTAGTCGACCTCCAATTTTGATTCTGATGCGGACCCAATGTGAACCCTATAAAAAAGTACACGGCGGCTTTCAGGCCTTCAAGGAACCCACACCCTACACACAAAAGCGCAGGTTCCGACGTGAATGGCTGTATCCTTGTCCAGGAAGTTTTTGTCCCCATTCCCCTAGTTCCCCAGCGAAGGGGCAGCCTGGGGCAGCTCGGAGACGAGCGTGATAGGCGAGAAGTAAGCGCAAATCAAGCCATTGAGATCCGATCAACTCCGATCCAAACAACTACTATCACCGACTGGGTATCGAGCCAAACTAGGTTCCGAGCCACTTGGATAATATAGCCTTCCCGGCTGCCGCAGGCGTGTATTTGGTAGTTGTGGGATGAAGTATGATGTACGAGAATGATGTACATCAAATTTCCCGCCGGGGTGATGCGTTGATCATAAAGCTGTGCCCGATTTTGTTCCGGGGGTACGTGGGAATTCCTGATTTCTTCTCTCCGAACGGATGCTGCCTTCTTCTTCCGCCCATTCCTCGACCGTTTCTCCACTAAATCACAAGTTTGTGGGCTCATTTTGTTGCCTTTACCCGATACAATGTCCTCGATGGCTAATGGATCCCATGATAACTCGAAGACGCTTGCTATACAGGGCAAGAACCAGTGGTTCTCATTTGCGACAGCTCCGGAAGAACTGCGCTATGGCGATTCACTGAAGATTCGAGGGACTCTCGGGTTTGACTTATATGTTCAATGTATGTACTAAAACAGACTTCAGCTCTCATTTGGCCATCTACCGCGCCCCCGTTAACGTCATCTGTGACCTACTTGCCCGAACGACCCATTTTCATTGCCACAGATACCCAGATTTTATTCGCGGGGTTACCAGCAAGTGAAGACCATTCTGTATGTTCAAATACATGCAAATTCTTCCTATCTAACTGTCTGAAGTGCACTTTGGACCAATATCACCCCCTCCGCTTTATAGCGCAGTCGATGTGGTTAATACCCCAATTTCGCGTGCCATGCCCTGCCACCGGTACTGTACTATTTCAATCAATTCTAAACAGCTGTGACTTGTGACCCACCGATTCGAACTTCAGATTTCGAAAATGGGCTTAGGTAGCTGTGACAAGCAAAAAATTTCGAAAATGGGCGGCCGAGCAGGCTCTCAAACATGACTGATACTATTTCGGACCTAGTAGTTGGCCACCTTGGCATTCACAGTCCCCCTACATCATCTCAATGAGCATATCGGATCCCCACTGGGTCAGAATAATGGCAGACATCCTAGGAACAACTTAAGCTGGTTTTCGGGAATTTAAACTGGGTGTGAGGCCTACAGTGAATATTCTCCCGGCAGCTACCCAACAAAGGCAAAGAACTAGGTAGTTGGCCACCCGGCCGAATAAACCGTGGACGTGCAATCTGGCGGCCGTATCGCCCAATGATAGTTGATATGGGATATATGCAATATCCCATGTAGTCAGAAGCCACATACACGCAACAAGATGGGTAGTAAAACATGGCTCAGATGAGATTAGGATGGTGAGAATCAGCATCTGCAATGATTTGTGTGCCACGTGAGGGATATAGGATTGAGAGGACCAAAACAAGCTCCAGGTGCACCAATGGGAGGTATTAGGACGTACCTATGTGGCCCCTGTGGTCCCTAGACAGCCAAACTCGGCATTTCGTGGGAGGACACAGCGCCCCTGCACTGCACATGCGAAAATTCGATTTTTGGGCCATTTTTCACGGATTTTGTGACCAGTTTTGAACATTCGAAAATCCCCTCGGTGACCTGTGACATGCTCGAATATTTTCGAATATTTTGGGGCCTGTGACCCGTGACATCCGAATTGATCAAAATAGTACAGTACCTCTAATTGAAACCCTTTTATACCTCATATGTGTGTCTCAAATGTATAGAACAATGGATTAGAACCCCTTGACACAGGGGGCAAGGAGCGAGGCATGTAACTGTTACATGCCTCAAAGGCAGTTGCCAGGCAGGTGTGAGGCATGCAACAGGGCAGTTTGCATGGCAGTCAAAGAGTACAAAGAGCTTGTCAATCAAGCTTGTCAATCAGATCACCCTGTCATCGCGATCACCTGCTCATTGAGTTCTCACGCTGATCGCATCGCGCAGCAAATAGACAGTGTCTTCACCACGAAGTGTTCACCTGTACTCGCGTATTTTGTAGTTGAATGGTATCCTTAACATTTCTACCTGAGAAGTATACCACACAATTGGAGCTCTTTGACTGCCGCCCCTTGGCTCTCAATCAAATTACCTAAGTGTGATCACCTGCCCATTCAGTTCTCATGCTGATTGCGTCGTGCAGAAAATATATGATTCCTTCACCACGAAGTGTTCCCACTTACTTGTGTAGTTTGCAGTCTTTGAATGTCATTCTTCAATTCCTACTTGAGGGGTACACCATGCAATTGTGCGTGCTGTTGATCAACTCTGAGGGCCACAAGGTAGATCATTTTTGGATTTTGATACAGTCTTTGAAGTTTCTCCGCATCTTTGTGTCCTTACATGTAAATCTGTGACCGAACAACAATTGTTGAATCCTCATTTGGACACATAATTGAAATGAGATCTGAGGATATTTCACAACATAAAAATCAAGTTGACTCAATCCAGTCTGGAATAGTCATCTTGACGCATTTTCAAATCAGATGGACATATATGCCTGGCCTGACAGCGCTTGGGGATGAATATCTGGATGAACCGGGTGTGGGGGACCGAGGTGAAGCCCATTGGCAGGAGCAAACAATGGAGGGTTGAATGATCAGTCAAATCATGACTTTGACTTGAGGCCCTCAGAGCTAATCAAAAGGGCATGTAATTGGTATACCTCTCAGGTAGAAATGCAAGGATATCATTCAACTACAAATTACGTGAGTACAGGTGAACACTTTGTGATGGAGAAAACTGCCTATTTGCTGCGCGACGCAATCAGCGTGAGAACTCAATGAGCAGGTGATCGCGATGACAGGGTGATCTGATTGACAAGCTCTTTGTACTCTTTGACTGCCATGCAAACTGCCCTGTTACATGCCTCGCACCTGCCTGGCAACTGCCTTTGAGGCATGTAACAGTTACATGCCTTGCTCCTTGCCCCCTGTGTGAGTGTCACCTGAGCCCCGAGTACGTGTGGGAAATGATCATTTGACGGGGTGGCTCGATACCCCGTTTTTGGCCCATTTTGGGGCAGCGTGAAAAATAACAATTGTAGCCCACTCTGTGGCAGAGCCCACTAACTTGTGCGTGGCATAGCATATACATAATTTCGAACCACTGTCCAAAATATGCCCTGATAATAGAAGAAACTGAGATAGGTAAAGGAATTGAAAACCCTTCAACCTGCAGGGGCAATTGATTACAGCCGTTGTCAGTACCGAAGGCGCGAATCAGAAAAATGCCATTTTTGGCATTTTCTGAGCCCCGTGACCAATTCACCCATATCTCGATGGATTCTACACGGATTGAGATGAAACATAGCTAGATAATTCGGCGTAATTCGTGTGCAATTAGTGATAGAAAAATTCTGGCAAAATATTATATATAGTTGGTGAACTGGGTTTGTGATTTTGGGGTCAATTCAAATTACCGGCATCTAGGCATGTTCAAATAACCTAGGTTTTGCGAGGGAGGAGTTTGATGCATTCTTGAACTTGTGATAGAGCCACAATCTGCAATATCCTAGTATATCATGCTTGTAATGACATTGAAACAACGACAATACACTGCAATCAGCAAACAGTGTGATGTTTGGATCCACTGCTGAACTATTTGCACATCTGACTCTATCACATCTTTCAAAATGTATCGGAGCCCTTTCTGACAAAAATCTACATCATTTTGGTATGTCTAGATGCCTGTAAACTATATTTATCCACAAAATGGCCGCTCTAACAATACCATTGTATATATAATATTTTTTGCAAGTTTCCTTCTATCACATTCCACATAGATTAGCTGAGTATTTCAATTCAGGTTTCATGTGAATCGGTGCAGAACCCACTGAGATACCGGAAATTCTTTGAAAATGTCCCAACACAGAATATTTCAGTACTGATAACGGCTGTAAGTAGAGAGGGATGGCCGTTCAATAATTCTCCATTTACATGGATTGGGCCGAACACTGCTGAAAAAATCACCATTAGGATAGGATGCAATTACTGCAACAGAGGGGCATGCCAAGAAATATAAATCAACTCCAAAACAGTCACAATGCAATGTCCAAAAATTCGAATTTGGCTGACCAGATGGTCATCAAGGGTTATAAGTGATTTCTGAGCCTGATGCGGTGCTGTGGAGTGCTGCTAATGTCAGTGACACTGTGTCTGGTATCCCTTATAATGATCAGAAATGGCTTATAAACCCTGTGATCTGCCAAATTCAAATTTTCTGACAAAGGAAAGACCTGAACCCAGAGGGATGTCATTCAAGTCCAAGGACATGAGAGAGGATAGAAAGTGGAAAAGCGAATAGAATCGAGATGAGTAAGACAGAATGTGTCAGATTTCGGAGCCTGAAACGGCAAAAAAAACATCAAAAAGAAATGGACACAGGGGGACTCGAACCGTCGACCTTTAAATGAAAACTTAGCAGACGATCAAAAAATAGGGCGCTACAGGACCCACTACCTAAAGTTAGTGGGCATAAATTTAGCAGGGTCAGTAACGAGGTCTAAAATTACCAAAAAAATATCCTAATCGACTCTTAGGATGTCTGTCCTTACTTTAGGGTACATACCCCGCCCTTTACTGTTCATTATCAGGGGTCCAGAGCTCAAAAGTGCCAAGGTGGCTCGTTTCCCAGTCACTGATAGTAGTAGTGCATCGACATCTGTTTTCAACACAATTCAACAAACACAACTTGCTTCCAACGCCCACGATGGATTTGACGCGGCGGGGACACAAGGCTCGGATGGCGATTACCCTATGGTTTCCGAACGAGGTCATGACCGAGATCATTCGAAATGTGTCCAGGGCGGACCAAGCCACGCTGTGTCGCGTATCGAAGATCTTCAATGCACTTTCTCTACCTGTTCTGAACCGTACCGTAACCATCGTCGGCGGCCTCGACAATAACCAGGTGCATGTGCTCAAGGCCTTTTGCACGGCGCTCATCGCTCACCCTTTTCGGGCGGATGCTATACGATCCTTGACGTTTGTGGGAAGGGGGTAAGTTAACAAATATCTGCTTCTGTTCTGTCACTAGGTTTCTCATTTTCCGAATCCATAGTTACATTCGGACTGAACTTGAAGACTCAGAATCCCGGGAATTATGGCTCCAGTCGGTGAAACTCATGCGGCGACTTGAGCACCTATCGATCGATTCGTCCCGGGTTGTTGGCCAACTTGTTCCTAAGCTCTCCCTCCTGAATTTTCCCCGGATTCTCAGATGTAGCCTCAAGATTCCCGCTGACATGTGGCACGTAGATGACGTGGCGGCATTTTTGAAGCTGCATGCGACTCTAACACACGTCCGTATCCGTATAAATGGTCCCGTGGGTCACCGTAGTGTATCCCTGCCAAACCTTCAGTATTTCGATGGGTACATGGCGCATCTTCCTTCGATAGTTACCCAGCACTTGAGGGCCGCCAGAATTCTGTGGCAGACAGAAGGTCTCGAGATTGACAATTTCATCAAAGCCTTAACCTCAATGACGGATCCCAGCATTCCGTTCATTTCCTCGCATCGATTTCACACTTCCCTGGACGATACCTCGAGAATCTTGACCGCGCTCTCGACTCGAATGCCCCACACGACGACCCTCGAAACCTGCTACCTAGATTTTCAGGCAGGTTGCGCGACCATTCTCCTCATTGCTGCTGCTCACTCTGCTTCGATTCAGGGAGCCGTTGGCCATATTACGGAGCGTCTTGGGCAATTCGGCCACCTTCATTATCTTGCATTCGACTCCATCTACCGCATTCCAGACTCGGACGAGGATGACGCGTACCGCCAGGACACACTGCAAGCTTGGTCCAATGCGTGTCCGACTTTGAAGGCCTGCTCCCTCTGTGCGGTCCCTTCATTCAAATTGACTCTCGCGGAACTCATCGTCTGCAGTTGCCCGTGCGTGGAGGAAGGTCGATGACATGTGGCAGGAGTACCCCATGGAAGATTTCCTGATTCAAGCCGGTCTGTCCGCATTCGAGGAACTGTCGTGATTAGCCCTGTTTGTTTTCTCGGCGTGGGGTAGCGAGGACCTGGTCGTGCTGTTGTGATCGGGACTCCACCGCAGGCAGTGGACCCCTTGCTTTCGGCATATCGCTTTGGTGTATCTTGGTCTCGTCCAGCCTGCACCCTTCCTTTTCATTGATTTGGTTCCCCTCTCATGTACATGTATTGAATACTAGCCACGGCCCTCGTATACATCTCGTGCAGATGCCTCCACGGCGGACCTGACGACGTTCTGCAAGCATAATTCATATGTATTTCAGACATCCTTAGTAGATCTCATAACGTACATGGTCCATGGCAGCACTGCAGAGAGCGTCAGCGTCCATCCCGGGGAGACAGCAATCGTGAACATACAACGTGAAAGCGGGAGAATGGGCACTGGCCTGCAAAGTTGCCTCGTTGGGGCAGACTTGAGTAGAGGATACGAGGCGGAGGGCCACGGCGGCGCAGAGAGTGTAGAATGAAGATTGCATGAGGCTGCTGCGTGCGCACTTACGAATTCAAACTTATAGGAAGTCCAAGCGTCTGAATCGTAACGCCTGAAACACCCTAATTCTCCGAATATTCTGGAGGGGCGGTCCATCTTAGCTGATTCATTGTTCTGGAGAAATTCTCGGGCTGTGAATTTCCGGTCGATGTGATGCTGGGAGGAGATCGACAGACGTATTCTAGTCGGCCAAAGCAACGGGTCGGACGAGGTTGGTTCGGAGTGTTCTGAAATGATCCGTTCATTAGGGTGGGTACAGCTCTCCTGGAATGGGCGAAGCTCAGATGAGAGAAATCATGGAATAATTGCGCGGCGGAGAGGAAAGACGCATCGAATCGAACAATATATGGGGCGATCCCGTGGATCAGTGATGCGCCCGAACAAACATCCAACTTCCCGCCAAGGATGTGCGCCCGCCGCATGCACGCCCAAGCAAGACCTGTTCGCGGGCTGATATCGGTCGCAGCATTCAAACGAAGACCGATCTGGCGCCGTTCCATTTCCATTTGATTTTTTGAGCCTCCGTATAAAGTGCGTGCTCGCCCAACTGGGACCCCATTCGCCTTCCCTCCTTCCGACCTGGTGTCCGCCCTCCCTTCTTTCCATTCCATCCCCTACTCTACTTGTCCATCCCTTCAAATTATCTTCGTTCTTAATAATGGCCCGCCTCCTTTTCGCGTTCGTGGCGCTGGCCTGCATGTTGATGTCCCATCCCCTGGCTGGTGTGTGCGTTTCTCTGTGCCACCACGTTTGCACTCATCCTCCGTCCAGCCCCTCTCGACCACCGTTCCGCCGCGATCCCCGCCGACCAACTCAGCTGCGGCGAGGCCCAATCCGCCGCCCTCGCCGAAAGCATCCAAGATGCGCGCAACAACCTCAGCGCCATCAACACCGCGTCCGTCCTGCCTCCTTCCTTCGTGTCCTCGTTCCCGTGCGTGGCTGACCCGCAGGCGTAGCATCGGCACCAGCAACACCATCCTCGCCCTGCAGGCGCAGCTCGCCCTCGCGAACGCAACCGCCAACACCATAGCCGTCACCGGCGACGTCTTCGCGCGCACCCCGCCCGCCGCCACCGTCGCGCATGTCGTCGCGGACCTGCACACGGCGCAGACGTCGCTGAAGGGGTTCGTTGGGTGCGTCGCGTTCCGTCGTCGCCTGGATGTTGCTTGTTGCTTGGTGCACTCACACTGGTGGCAGGAACAACGCCACGATCGCCGCCGTGCAGGCCGCGCGCGCGTCGATCTCAGCGTCGTTGATAAACGCGCAGCAGGTGTTGGCCGTCGACTGCGATGCCAACCAAACAGTCGTGGCGGCCCCGTAGATGAAGGGAAGGGAAGGAGCGGGCGGTGATTTATGCATATGGTCCTGCCTGTCTTTCCGTTGCATACTGTTCGAATTCAGTTTGCCACGCGTTCGATGAATATTGCGCAGACAGAGGAAATGAGGAGTACTGCGTACTATAGGACTCGACAGAATACTGGGGTTCCAGATTCGTTGGGGTCCTGATTCTCTGAAAGGCGCGTAACCGTAAGAGTAGTTACGAGTCCTAAAAATTTATTTTTAGACTCGTTCTTAGTCAGAAGTTTTCCAGCGAGAAATCGCGGTTCTAGCATAATGACATGGATTAGGCCTCTTCGAGGCGGATGCTGAACCTTTAGGTGGGTATGAAATGGCTCTGAACTCTAATGGTTGACTGCCAAGATGGTGTTGATCAACATTAATTATACGGTGTAGCGAAAGTATGCAGAAAATAATGAGTAGAACACAGCACAATGCAATCCGAAACATCAAACAATACAATACACAAGATATAAAGTTCAGGTGAAAGCAAGTGGCATACATGTGGACCATTTTTTGAGGTTAGTCCCAGCCTTTATGTAGGTGTCAGATAGACTCCATAATAAAGGTAATGTATTGGTTGAATAAAGGTAAGTATGGGTTGAATCGACTTCAACATTCCAGCAGCCTCGCCGAAACTGCACAAAAATTCAAAGCAAATACCAAGGTGTCAGGGCAGAAATTTCAAATTCAAAGCATATATTGTGAAACCCCACTCTGGATAATTTTTTGAATAGTTTACCTAGCCTCTTGCTGCTGCATCTGCATCACAGGTCATAATTTCCCTTGGCATTGTAGTCTAGTAACTATTACGACCTCTAACAAATTAAAGAATCCCTGGTTGGAAGGCCGCCAGATTGAACCCCAGTTGAGGATGAATTGTTACTGGGAGAGGCACCAGCTTGAGGAGGGACCTGACCTCATCTGATGCTCAGATAACAAGTTGACAGGGGAATAGAAAAATTCTGTAAGGGATTCCATATTTTGTTGGAGGTTGTAATAACCACTAGATTACTTGCATGTTACTACTTACAACCTCCAACAGGCATCATGTATTCATTTGTGCCTTAAAACCTGGCACTAATGAAGCCCATTTGCCACTACAACACCCTGGCGCGTGTATTTACACGTCTCAATATAATCCTCACGTCAACCTGAACATCAAGCAGAAATGACTAATGGCTGAAATTGAACTTAACAGATTTTTTGTGCCTCTCGTTGGTGAAACAGGCTAGAATTCAGGAATTAGAAGGCAAAAGGTTGTAAAAATCAACTAGCACTTTGGTTGCTTATTATTTCTCATCAATTCTGTGCTACCGATGTTTTTGTGTGATGACCAAATCTGCATGACACACAGATCAAAAACTGATACGCAAACTCGATGTTCCCCTGGGTAGCCAAACCTAAAGGTTCAGCAATGACGTTCGTCCCACGTGTGAATTGCATTTCCTTTTTTGTAAGTGTCCCGCATGGTTCCATCAATTTTCATGATCTACTTTATGCTGTTCATTTGCTTCTTTGTTCTGTTGTCACCTGTACTGGACACGAAACCCCACTAGTTAGTGGGGGAGATGTACAGTGCCATCGGTCACTTCTCGATTGCTGAATTAGGGAGTTTTGATCCTCAACAAAGATGAGCACGGATCATTATTCGTGAACCAAGTAGACATCCGGAAACAACTGAAAACGATACATACATACGAGGGCTTCATTGTGATAAAATATCCAAGGGATTGGAGAAGTTTTTAAAATTTTGACCTTCGAGAAAGTGAAACACGTGGGAAAATCGCTCGGCAAGGCTCCGGCACCGCTCGGCAAGCTCCAGGAGCTCTTCTAAACGAATAAAAATGTATTATTGGGACCTAGGAAACCTACAATTACAAGGACTTAAGCATCGCAACATCGGCAGCAGGAATGCGGCGATGAGAGGAATATTTTTTTGACGGCATGTGCAGCTTGTTGCGGATTGAGACCATGGTGGTAAGCATCCATGTAGCGGTAGCAGTGTCGAAAATAGCGGCGGATGCTGTCCAAAGAAACAGCTTCAATACACTCTGGAATCAGTTTCTGAGCTGTAGGGAAAGTGCCATCCGCACGCTCGCGGAAACCTCGGGGAGGGTGAGAACTTGACAAAAATAAGAAACTTGATATGCACTCACGACGCTTGATTTGAGCCCTGATCGGATTCAGCTCGCAATGAAATTTGGGGAGGAAGAGGCAGATGTGACCCTGCTTTTCAATCAGAACTTGCAACAGTGGTTCTTCTGCCTTGAAGTCAGGCTGACACTCGAGAGCACGCTGCATACAGCAATCTGCGGGGCGATTGTCGTCATCATCGTCATCAAAAGCTCCTTCTCCTGCTGCATCTTCGGGATCCAGCCCCTCACGGCGTGCTTTGGCTTCCAAATCGTGTGCCTTCTGGGACTTCGCGCACTCCCGACAAATCCCGACCACCATTGAGCCGTGTTTGCGCTTATGCGCTGCTGCATTCAGCGTGTCCAACAAACCCCTTTCCCTCAAAACCTGCTCCATCCCCTTCGGCTGACCGACCAACGACTTGCCCTCCGGGTCAACCACATTGTCACCCAGCTCGAAGACCATGCTCTGGCGCTCACCAGTTGCGGGGTTAATTGTGGCGTGCATTTTCGGCTGCTTGCCCCCGGGGGAACGATTCATCTTGTGAGCGACGAGCGCATCAACAGCGAATGCCTCGTGTGTGGAAGAGTAATCGAAAACAAAGACTGCTCGGCCGTCGGGGTATTTCAAGTTAGCCTCGAAAATGTCAATAGCGCCTTTAGTCTGCAAACCATAAGCACTCAGTTCATTATTTGTGAAGGAAGCTCACCTGCGCTATCAACTGAGGCATGTCCCAGTATGGATCGTGCCCAGCACCCGGATGGATTATGTGACACCCATCGTAATGTTCGCATCTGTAGCGTTTGAACGGCGCGGGAGGGGGTGGCGGTGTCCACTCGAGTCCCTCTGCTGTGCGATCAGTTGCAGGCGGTGCTTTCGGAGCCTGCTTCTCCTTTGGAGCCCGCTTCTTCCTCGGCCTTTTCCCCTGCTCAAGCGCTATCCGCTCTTTCTCGGCAGCAGCAGCAGCAGCTGCTGCTTCTGCTTCCAAACGCACACGCTCTGCTTCGAGTTCTGCAGGGCTGAGCGGCCGCTTTGGGAGTAGCTCCTCGCGCTCAATCTCTTCAGCTGTCAAAACAAGCCGGCCGCAGTGCTTGATAATATAGTCTGAGATGTGGATGAGGCGACCATGGCTCTTCTGCCGCAACTCGTGCTGGTCGTCGGACAAAATGACTTTGATCGTTGGCATGGACCGTGGACTCGTCGTGGAAGATTGTGTAATAGATGACGTCCCCAGGCTTCAATTTCGGCGGAATTTCCTTGAGATTGCTGGTGGTATTCTTGCCTTGAGAGGCACCTGCTTCATCCTCTTCTTCGTGTTCGTACTGATAAGCATTTCTAAATTGTTTATTGACCACTTGTGCAAGTCCTTTCTGGATCAACTCACTGAAGGCATGCAAAGATATCCTTGATGAATTCATTTCGCTTTTGAACCACGTCAGGCCGCTCGTGGCCATCGTAATAAATTCCCTTCTGATAGCGACGGAGACGATACCCCAGTTTTTTTAGCCACGCCGTGGCAGTGGTGATGCCAATCGTGTCCTCGATTTCAAGCTCCGGAAAGAGGTGCTCGTTTACGTAGCGTCGTAATTTATCTGGTGCAATCTGCTTTGAATTATTAGTGAACAAGGATTGACGACACATAAATTAGATGACGCACCCGCCCTTTGAAACCTCCTTCTGCATCTGGAACCAAGCCACGAGCAAAAGCTTCAAGCCTCGGCTTGACGTCTGTGTCATCGAAATGGGTCTTGTGCTTTGCACCTTTGCCTTGGTTATTTTCTGGGAGCTCACCGGATTCAGAGAAGGTGCGCGCAGTTAAACGAAGCTTCTGTGCCCAGTACTTGGTCTTGTTGAACTGGTTTGCAACTGTGATGCTGGCTGCAATCGACGGCTTCATTTTCCGCAAGCGTGCACGGAGCTTGGGCCGCTGAGATCGTGGGGTGTTGTCGATTTTTAAGGCAAGGTTGACACGTTCAATCTCACGCTTGCGTCGTTGGGTGTTGAATTCTGTCAGTCCGTTAACCATGACCATGCGCTGCGCGCCTTTTTCCGGAGTCATTGCCGTTAACGCTCATGCAGACAAGTGAGCCTTGCGATACTTTTGGATCTTTACTTCAAACCTCTTGAATGTGGCCTCGATAGCAGTGAGGGAGAGCTTGTGAGTTTTCTTGTCATTGTCACTGTCACCGGTCGAATAGCCATCGTCGCTTTCTGGGTCGCTGGCAGGTGCGGGTGCAGATGCGGTGGTGTGGTGTCAGACTCAGAAGTAAGAGGAGATTCGAAGGGGCCGGGGGTGTCATCAATGGGTGGAACAGAGAGCAGCGACTCCGGCAGGTCCAGAGGTGTAGGATCTGGCACGGAAATCATCTCGATGTCCGAATCAGAGTCCACCGGTGCACGTTCTGCTGCCTGGAGCTTCGAGCTTGAACTCGGACCGAGGACATGCGGCTGGGTGTCGTGCTGAGAAATAATTGAAACCTACAATGCGATAAAATAAGCCAAAGCGAAGAACACATTTTGTCTGAAAGATATGGACCTCAGCCTCCCCGCTGGAGTGCACCTGCGCCAGCTGCTTCATCTCGATGGGCTTCTTTTCCACGGGCTTCATGGCGTGAGTTAATTATTCATCAGAAAGGAGAGATGAAAAACCTTGAAAAGCTTTGCGATTGAAGGTTGAGCGTTGATGATTCTCGCTTTTTTGGTGATCTGATTCTCATCTCGCCATGCCGAAGTGCGGGAGCGCTTCCCCGTTGTCTCGTACAGATCGGAGTTATCATGTCGGCGCTTCCGCGCTGCCAGCTGCACAAGTCTCAGTGCCCAACATCATAAAAAAATGTGAATTCTTGCCTCCTCTGTTTTTTTGGCTGGCGATTTCGAGGTGCTGGGAACCGGCACAGTAATATTTTCCTCGTCGCTTGGGGGTGCATATTCAGGGTCCGTGGGGTCAATCGCTTGGGCAGCAACAGTTTTTTGTTTCTCACGAGCTCTGGCGGCCTCCTTGGTCTTCTTGACTCTCATCGCGGCGGGACAGCTGGTAGGACAGCGGCGGGTCAGGCTTCTGCGGATGCGCTGGCAGCTTACGGATGTTATTTTGGACGTGTTCCAGGCCACGGCCTCTGCCGCTGGGATTGATGGCCGAATTGCCGATAATTTTTGCAACTTTCTGGCCTGGAAAAGTGAAACACCGTGGGAAAATTTGGGTTGAGGGCATAAAACACTGTTTCTCGGTGCGCCGGTTTCAGAAAAAAATATGAGAAAATCTACAAAAAAATTCTCTGCCCTGCTGGCGGCTATCAGAGAAGTGCCTGGGTGCACTGTACCCGACCTCCCCCACTAGTTAGTGGGGGTTCCTGTAATTCCCCTCGGGAGTGATAATTACCAGGTAATTAGCTCTCGCTTACACTCGCTTATATTTAACCCTCCCGCCAGACGTCGCTAACGGAGGGCGGAGCACCCGCCTTCCCATCACCTCCCCGTCGCTGCCATCAAGATCCCATTGCTGCCATCAAAACCCGGCGGCAATGTCGCCAAGCACATCTCCCATCAACACCGTCAAAAACCCCGCCCTCGCCGGCCAACGTGCGCGTTGCGGCCCCAAAGATCGATGTAAATTCGTGAAAAAAATACAGTACATTCCCTACCTATACTACAGTGGATAGGGGTCACCCAATGTAATGAATATATAATAATAATAAGATCAGGATAAAAATACAGCAGCCATGGAGTCTACCTCTCCTCGGTGTCGGCAGCATTGTCCCCAGACATCTGCAGGATGTTCATGGGTGCATCTGCTAGAGTCCCGTCCTCGTCGTCACTCTCATCGCCGTCCGCCACCGGCGCGACCCCAACATCCTCAAGCGGGTGTGATGGAGAAGGTAGGCGCATCTCCACATCCCTGTCTCTCGTCACAGGGGTATGGCAGTTGCGGCAGAGGCTGGTCCCAGCGAGGATGTTGCCGGTGAAGCCTGGCACCTTGCTCAACTTCACCAGCTGAGACATGTGAATCGGTGTGAAGCGTGCATGCTCCATCCTCACCAGGCATACTTGATGGGCAAGCTCTGCCATCCCTTCCTCGCGTAGATGGCCCTCTTCACGGATGATGAACGCCTCTTCATCCACCATGTAGGTGATGAAGCAGTGGATCTCCACGTTCAGCCGAATGATTTCCTTGTCCGCGCGCAGCAGCTTGAAGTGCTGGTCCATTGCAGCTCGGCCAGCAGGTTGTGCCCACAGCTCTCCTCGGATATCCTCCCTCCCTTCATGCAGGAGGTCAAGGTCCACAAGGAATGCGTACTCCATGACCTCCTCCCAGTTGAGGGTAGGCTTTGGTGGCGTCATGGCTTCCGCCGCCTCGTTGTACCTCGCGATGGCGGCCTTCACGGCTTTCGAGCGTGCTTGCAGTGACTTGGTGATGTGCTTTCGAAGCTTATATCCTGAATAATATGAGTAGGCATTCTTAATACGCAGCAGGGAGAGCTTACCCGTTCCCGACATATTGCACTTGGCTAGCTCAAACATCCGGGCGATGATGAGCCCCTGCAAATGATCAAGCGCGCGCTGGTAGCGGCGCTTGCCCACCATCTTTGCCACTGCGGTCCACTTCTCACCACCAGGCATCCAACGCGTGGTGACCGCGAGCCGCACCTCTAGCTCCTGAACAGCTGCCAGCGCCCTCGCCTGAAGCTCGAGGGTGTGGCGCTGCTGTGTTTCAATTTGGCATGTTGCTTTCACTGCCTCTGCGTAACCATCATCGGTTTCAGCAGGGATGAAGGGCACCTGTACCCCACGAATCGCGGCGACATGTTCCCTGCGGATGCATATTAACACAGTGCCGGCCGATGAAGGTGGAAGATGGTATGTAGTCGGCCTCCTTCAGGTTTACAAGCTTCTGATAGTATTCCATCTCCAGCGTCTCCTCCGCCGGCTCCTTTGACAAGGTGAGGAGATGTGCCTTTTCCTTCGCTCGCCACGTCTCGAAGATGTCCTGAGACTCCACACCGAGGTCCTGCATCGCAGTGCGCAGGCTGCCGTACGTTGCCTTGATTTCCAGGGCGCGTCGGTATTTGCTACAAAGTAGGGATGCTAGCAATGCTCGAGTCAGATTTAAATAAGTAAATTTGAATGGAAAACACGCACATAGGCTGCAGTACGTCTCGAAGGTATCCACATGCTTCAGGTAGGTCATAATGGCTTGCTGTCGATGGAACCGGCTGGCATAGCGGGTGGTGGAGGCAAGGGCATTGGACTTTGAGAAAAATATCTCACAGCCCTCCCCGGCCTCAAGACCCATGCCCTCAACATATGTCATGAGGTTCTCGAGGCCGCAGAGGCGGCCGTGCCTGTGCCCGTGGAATGCACCGACCAACGCACGGAAGTTTTTGTTGGTGGCGAGTTCTTTGAGGAGCGGGTGTACCTTCACCAGCTTCTTGAACTTGCAGCCAATGTCATAGGCCAGCACAACCTCACCCAAGACGTTGGGGATGTGGGCTGTGAGAGACGGTGGGTATTTCGACCTAATCAAAGCAGTCAGTCAAGTTAACACCCAGATCATATAGAGGAAACTCACAACTCCCCACTCCTTACCATATCGACCACCTTGAGGACAAAACCATGCCGACAGAGGGCGGGGAAGAAACCTGTCTCGTCATACATCCCATACGAGCAGGCAGTGACCTCCTCCTTCATGTTTTGCCAGCGGTCAGCACATCCACTATCATCCTCCTCCTCCTCCTCTACCTCGACATCAAAACTCTTCATCACGTTGAAAACGCTAACTCTCAGGTATGTGTGAATGCGAAATGTGAAATGCTAATGCAGCAGAGCTATGAACTCTAAACCACACACAACACACAACACTATCAACAACTAACCCCTCAATAGAGAGAGTCAGAGTGCAAGTTCGGGGGTGTAAGTCAAGTATTAGACTTGATAGCAGCTGGTTTCTTGGTCGATCACTTAGTTAACTAAGGGTCGCTCGCACTTTTGCAAGGTTTGACTGGCCAAGTCAAGTTGTATCGGACAAGTAACGTCTAGGACGTCAAGGAGACAGTATAGGGTAGGTTTTAAGACTGCGCTTTTTGTGTCTTTCGACGGTTTCAGTGTTCTGTTCAGTGTTCTGGGTCTGTTTGCCGTGTTCTGACTATTGCTGTGTTCTATCAATTGCCGTGTTCTGATTCTGATCCAATTCGTTCAAAGCAATCTATCGTTCATACACAGTCTAACCTCCACGGCTATCAGAGCAACGGTTCCAGTGGCTGACACAACGTGTACAGCGCCCCTAGATGTGCTACCTTTCCCTCTCCTTCTGCTGCCCTTTTATACTACTGCCCTAGGCTTTACATCACGATGATTACTGTACAATGTCCCTGTTCCTTCGGCCCAAATCCCCATCCCTGGATCCTGATTGGCTAGTGGCCAAAGAGACATGTGGAGTTTGACACAACCCATGTGATTGCTGATTAAGTGGATAGAAAGTGTCTTCTTCGTCTGTAGCCTCTTGTCCCGGGCCTGAATAGTCTTGAAGCTCATGCACGTCTCTTCTACCTTCCAAATGATACCCCATAGTCTCCAGTTTGGTTCAGTGGTTCAACCACAATTGCCTAAAAGGTCTGTCTGAGGTGTCTATCTCTCATTGTCATATCTTCTACTCATCCGGATAAAGCGGATAGGAGTGTCATGTCATTCAGGTAAGTCTTGTCAGACCTAGGCCTTGGGTCTGGACTCAATGCGTGATCAGACGCGTCCCCAGTTTGAGGTAAACAGGTCACAATAAGTCTAGTCTTTGAGATCTTTGGTTCTTCCCACTGTTGCCTGCCAGCAATCGGTATCCCGCCTTCATAACCTCTTTGGTATGCTGTTTGTGTCCTAGCAAGCAGCCTTAGGCCTTGTATGTCCTAGTTTCTCTGCCACCATCGTCAAGTTTCCTTAGTTAACTAAGAGATCTGGTGGCCCCATTTGTGAAGGTACCGGTAGAAGTCCTTGTTAACCTCGTAGCTTGTGCTAATAGACTGGACCACTCAGTCAGAGTGCCCTGGTGGTCCCTCAGTGCGTGTTGACACGCTGAATCATGCGAAATCGCAAAATCCATGTGTACTTGATTTCATGGCTTATCAACGTCTGCCACACCCTCCTTCGACCACTTGTCCACTTCCTCCCTTGGCAGGTAGTAGTCCCCGGGGACAACTCGGTTATCCCGCAGCTCCCTTGAGGTGCCCAGGGCCGACGTCCCATCGGCAAGCGACACCTCCCTCTCATGCAAGAAGAAGCGTGAGAGGGAGTTATTCCCATCAATGGTGCCCATGAAGGCGAACCTCAAGTGAGGTTCGCCCTCTACCTTGTACAAGCACGCCTGGCAGGCGTTCTTCAGACACCAGTCCGGTGCATCACGACCGAGTGCAACTTGCACGTGTTTGTCTACCTGTGCCAGGATTGCGAGGTAGACATCAAACGCGACCGAGAACTGCGCTCCTAGCCATGGGCGGGGCGCGACACTGTGGATGTTGCACAGTGCGCGTACAAAAGCCTGGATGCCCAGGCATGGGCAGCGGAGGTGCATGGCTCGAAACACCTCCAGCGTGCGGATCGTAATCACAACGGTGGGGAAGTATGGTGCCACAGGCATCCAGCCATGGCGCACGCAGGCCAATGCCACATTTCTGTCGCCTCAAATAAGGCTGAGGTCTTGATGAGATGCCGCTAGAAGACAAGATGTCAGAGACAGGTAAAAAATCCTGCAAGAAAGAGAGGCGTACAAAACATGTCCACTGCGAGGACATCTTGCGTCTCCTCCAACACGGCGCCTTTGGGAGCCCTGCAAGTGTAAGGGAGTGGGTCTTCCGAGACGGCGTGACTAAATGCCAGATATGCGTCGGTCATATGCTCCAGTTGCGCACCAAACACATTGACTTGTTGTTGCGTGCGGTTCTTCTGTGTTCGTGTGTCCGTGTAGCTAGCGCCCCCAAAGCCGTCTGTAGAGCAAGAAATCAGCACCAAAACTAAAGACAGAAAACCGGAGCTTACTTGTGATTTGCCCGTAAACCTGCCAGCAGCGCGGCATCTGCGTGGTCAGCTTCCTCCGAGGGCAAGGCCTCACCAGCATGGCTAATATCTGCCGCCGTGCGACCGTGTAGCACGTCCTGCTCATAGGCGTCATCATTGTCGAATGGGTCTGCAATGTCCCGTAGCTGGTTGAGGTTGCGGCGTTGGCTCGCATTCAGCGCTAGGGTCCGGGATTTTTGGGTGAGCAGGCTGAACTGGTAAAAAAGGGAGGGAAGACTCACCCTCAAGCCACTCGGCCTTGTTGCGTTCCTCCTCTTGCTTAGCCAGACACACTTCCCACGGATTCAAAGTTTCACGGCGTTGGCGTGGGCGCCCAGAAGTTGAGCGAATGGAGGTGTTTGATCGAACTTTGGAAGAGATTGAACTTGATTTAGTACGGTTCTTGGCTCGAGCCATCCTCGCGATTTGAGAAAGTAGCAGGTGAGCGTGATGTTTGGATAAGATCAATCAATTACCTGACTCCAATCATTCTTGCAACAAACCACCCACGGAGGCCCACAAGACGTGTTAAAAGGGTGAGTTTTTGCTTTATTCCGGTGGTCTTTGGGGCGGGTCTACCTGCTTGCACGCTAGAATCAACACCTGGTCACTGGTGCGCGCATAGAGCAGACTAAACCCGCGCCAAAGACCACCTCTAGTTTATTACAACTGGACACGTTTTTGCGTGTTTTTTTCTTCATTCACATGATCTTTGGTACGGTATCGTCTGCTTGCGCGCTAGAATCAACACCTGGTAACTGGCGCGTGCATAGAGCAGACGAAACCTACCCAAAGACCCGTGCCACTCGCGCCACTCCCCATTCTTGCCACCAAAAAATTCTGACTCCACTCTTTCTTAGTTTTCTTTCCGTTAGCTCTTTGATATGCTCTGGTACCCTCCCATTCCACGCTTCGTACGTGTTTGTCCCTCCTCAAAAGCCACCACGCCAATTCTTTTCACAGACGCGAAGTGGCAAGGAGTTTGCCGCCCTTAGCCTCCCAACATGTGTATCACCGCTTCAGGACCCGCATTTCGACTTCACGCCCCTTGTCGCCCATGCGGTGGCTGCAGAGCACACTGACCAGGAGGACCATGAGGACGAAAACGCGTCTGACACGGGCGAAGATACCGTAGATGATGTGGTGCCCTCGGATCCCCTCAACGGTGTGGATGAGCGATGGCCCCCAACCGATCTGCTCGACGACATGGACGACATCAGCCCCTCGAGCCGCTCTCCAAAACGTCGCTGCAGCAAATCCCCCACCTTTAACGAGGTCGTGGCAAACACCGCATACCGGCCCGCACCAACAGCGTCCCGCTAAACCACACCGCCTCACCAAGAAGCATGCCGCTGACACCACCCGCCGAAAGAAAAAGCGACTGGACCAAAAGCAACAGCAAGGCCACGTTCCAACCACCTCCACCATCCGCGAGCATGTCCAGCCTGCTGCGCCGGTGGCTACCGACCTTGACACCTCCGCTCTCCCTGCAGCCCGAGTCAAGGACACTGACAAGAGGCATGGAAGCAAAGTCCGCCGCTCCCTCAGCAACCTCCTCGGCCTTGGGTTCCAATTAGTTGAATGGGATGGGTGGTGCGTTTTTTTTTCTCCCTGCTTGCTCACTTGCTTATCCACTTCGCCCCAGCACTCCCTGACCACTCGTCAACGGTCAGGGCCGCATCATCGCTGTGCTCGCCGGTCAACCTCAAAAAGACAGCTACGGCGAGGCAGTCAAGCTCGCATTCCAAGCCATCCGCAACGCAGGTGCTGAGGCACGCTTCTCCGCGTTAATGCACCAGCACCGCCATGGCCTGTTCGCCGCCGTGAACATTGATCTATCCTATGGAAAAGGCCAGAGAACTCCCTCCTGGCTTCACGCCAAGGAGTATACGGGCCTCGCAGAAGGTTTACTTGCCAATCACAGTATTCAGTGTCTAGCAGGCTTTGCAGACGGTGAGTCCCACCCCTCTGGTTTACTCACCAACCCTAAGCCGCTCCCTACAGCTGTGTTTGCCTTATGGGTGCCACGCCTTTATCAGTATTACCGCAACTGCGATGCAAAGCTGCGCGACGAGCATGGTGATCTTTGACGCCCTTTTGCACAGTCGGTTTTTTTCGCTGCGGCATTCAACTTCGGCCGCAATGTCTGGACGTTCAAACATCGGGACGTCTTGAATCTTGCGTTCGGGTGGTGCGCAGTTCAAGCCCTTGGCCATTTCAATCCCAAGACAGGTGGCCACCTTGTCCTTTGGGACTTGGGGCTTGTTGTTGGATTCCCGCCGGGCGCACTCATCTTACTCCCCTCCGCCAGTCGCCCACTCTAACGTCCCTGTCCAGGACAACGAAGAACACGTCTCCTTCACGCAATTCAGCGCAGGTGGTATTTTTCGATACGTTGATAACGGCTGCCAGACCGTTGAGGAATTGGCAGAGAATGATCTGGAAGAGTATGAGCGTCTCATGGCTCTCAAAGCCACACGCTGGGAGGAGGGCTTGAAATTGTTTAGTACCATAACTGAGTTACTTCAATAAACTACATCAATTGAATTTTTCTTTTCTTTTTTCACGAGCTTAGCGTTTGAAGGATCAGAGAGATCAAAGCCCTCAGTTCTTTTGATCGCGAACTGATTTCCTTGCTCAGTTAAGGCACTTCCACTGGGCCGTTCGGGCTCAAACCTTGCGAGAGGTAAGTTCATGATATTTACTGGACTTGGAGATTTTGTTTTTTTTGACTGAGTAAACTTTTTAATTAAAAATCAAGGATCAACCGTTTATCTTGATTATTTAATTCCACATTGTATCAGGTCATCCGAGTCCACATTAATCTTTTGGGGACCATCTGAAATGCTGAACAGAAGCTACAATTAAAATAGGTTTGGAATTTCGGTCGCGAACTGATTTGAGGAATGGGATCTGTTTATGATTTTGATTTGTGATCACCGTTCTGTGTCTTTCTTACTTTCTAACTCTCCCTCATCCACTGCCACATGCCCCGAGGTTGACCACGGCTGGACACGGACATCAAGCATCAGCAAGTTCAGCAGTCTCGCAAGCGCTACGAGGAACAGCAAGGCCATGGTCGATTCATGTCCTTCGGATATTTATCTTATATTGCATTGCTTTTGCCAGAAATTCAGACAAGCGTCGGGAGGATGCCCGGTTGAGGATGCAGCAGTGAAGCCGCATCCTTTACCCTCAACACATTCTATTCTAATGCCTTACCTTGCCAGCAAACGGGCCCAAATCGCGGCAGCTGATTTTCACACAAGGCTCAAGTACTGGGAGAGGTCCGCAAGTCACTCAGAGAAATATCGTGACAGGTGCATCAGCGGAGGTATTCCCTTCAGCTATCCCTCACATGATTTATCTTGCATTGTAGAAAGTCTGCCGAGGAGAGAAAGGAAAGATGCGCCCGCAATGCCGTGAACAGGCAGGCAAGGTCCGCTTGCATTCATTTTATTTCTTCTTGAATTCATATACTTATGTTTGCAACTGCAGGAGACTAGAAGAGCAGCAGCTACGCAAGGGCCACACAGCCATGGCCAAACCCCAGCAGCGGCCAGCTCCCTTTGCAATCCATGGTGCGCCTTTGAAGGCTGCCAAGTGTTGTTCTGCTTTGCCCACTACTCCTACACCCACGCCTCGACGTTGCGCCACAATTCCTGCTGTTGTAGCAGCAGGCAAGGATGACCCCTCTGAGGATGAATCCGATGAGGAACGCACACCGCGTAGATTGGAGGCGCCCGCTTGGCCTATACAGGGATCCCGGCCGGTACCGTGCCAATGGTGCCATGCCGAGGATTGCTGCGGATGTGCATGCATGTGCGATGAATCCTCTGAGTGGATACAGCATGAAGGGAGCCATTTCTTCCCAACATGCGAGAAATGTGGTGGGGAGGATTGTCCAGGATGTGCATGCATCTGCAGCAACTCGACAGTTTTTGTTGACACGGAGGACATTCACGTTAGAGATACACCACCATTGTAATATTGTTACTTTTTTTTATTACAATTTTTTCTCGAATTCTATGGAGCTGAATTCAGATTACAAGATTCACGGTGGCCCCTGAGTCCTGAGCCAAAACAGACGACCACAAAGATTTTGATGGCATGAGATTTGTAATCAGAATTGCTATCTCTCTCGCTCTTTTCCATGTCAACGCCCTACGGTGTTTTGCTCTGCACACCCGAGTACAAGCCAGACCCTGGACATGAGGATAGGCTCAATGGATTCTTCGCAATTGACTGCGATGACTGGAAAGGAGTGATGACTTCTGAGTAAGTTCTTTCTTTTATTTATTCTTCGGTTTGCTTTGAACTGGGGCAGGGAGACCTACTTGAAGATGAAGGAAAACTACCCTGACGTGTTCACGTTCTATGCCCCCACTTGGTTCCTGTTTCACAAACGCTGGGTGCTCGAATGCTCAGAATATCACAATCACGAGATACAGGTTTCCAGCCCACCCTCCTCACCACCGTCATTGCCATCCACGCTTTCGGAATCCACGGCTTCACGAGCTCTGTCGCCCACACTAGCCCCATTTTCCGAGCCAACCAAGAAGACTATGAAAACACCGCGCAAACTGAAATCTGTTGTGTCGAAAGATGAACGGGTTGTCAAGGGCCACAACCACGGCCTCAGCAAGGAGGATCTCGCAGCATTCAGACCACCACCTGTGCCCCTCAGTCCGGAGCATGCAAACCAGCAGTTCACGTGCGCATTGGGCCCGAAAGCCCTCATTCACGATGACCCGCGCTGGGCGATTCATGCGGCCCCAATGCTTTATGTGGTAGAGGGTCATTGCCAGTTCTTTCAGATGTGAAATGCGCCCGCCTTTATAAATCCCGCTGTGCCCTGTACTTTCTCCATCTCTTGGTACTTGTCTTGCTTGCTGTACGTTGCCTATATTTTCTTGTTGTCTATTGATCTTCAGCTTCATCAGGAAAAAGAGTTTACTATGTAGGCACCAGAAGGTCTCAGGGATCAGTAGCCCTCGTAGCTCTTGGCCGCTGATCAGTAGCTCTCGTTAGCCTCAGTGTCCGCCATGGATCAGTAGGATCTGATAGCTGCCATGCCATCATGATGGATCAATAACTTTTGGGGTCGTCAGAAGTAAAATGGTGAATTCTGGCACGCAATATGCCGATTAATGGCTGAACCAGCTCAAACATGACCTCACCATTCGGGTGGAACCAGGAGAAAATCTTGAGAAAATCATTAAGTTGTTCAAAGTCTGACACACGTGAGTGATGGTGTCGTGATTGTTTCGATGCTAAACACCGTTGGTTGATCAATCGCTCCTTCTCTTTTCCCCCCTCTTCTCCTACACAAACGACCGGATTGACCATCGTATCTCGTTGTTGATCAAGTCCCCCAAGTTCCCCATGTCCTTCAAAGCTTGAAAACCCCATCTGGTCCCATTTGCGTTCTCGGCCCGCTCAAATTCTTACCGCGCCAAACTCAAGCTACTCCGAGTTTGTCTTGAAGCCGTACCACTGCAGCCAAAGCGGATCTTGTAGAAGGGTATTGGGTGCTTCCACCAGGTGTTCTCCCTGGTCTGTTCCTAGCTTTCCCATGCCAAGATTCTGTGTTCTGCGTGAAGATGTCCTCAAAACTCGATTTTTGCAAATCCCTCGGACTCAAGTCACTTACAACTCGTTTACCCACTTGCTCTCTGTGGCCAGCAGTCTCCTTCAAGTCGTTCCACATTTCCCAAAGTTCCAGATGGCTCTCGCAAGATATTACCATTTCTTTTCGCGATCTTGAGGTACGTCACAATCATTTTAATTGTCTTCTTTTCTCATGCCTTTCAAGAGCATCGTGTTATGGTCCCCATCAGGATATCGGGTCCTGGTGACGCTCATTCACTAGAGCTGTTTACCTCAAATGGCATTATATTGGATGTCCTCTCATTGACCATAGCCGGATTGTATATATATCCTGAATGGATTTTTTTTTTGGCACATTTTGTGATTTGCGTGTCATCTGTCTCAGTTATGTGATGCTAATGTGCTCTATTCAGCACTACAGAGGTCCACAGCCAGTGCCACGAGCAGCTATGAGCAGCTATCAGACCATATGGCTACCAGCGGCTATCAGATCTTGGCGGAGTGCTATCAGCGTTCCATAAAGGGGGCGGCTATCACAGATATGAGGCCTATCAGATGCTATGTAGTCAGGCTGGTTTTCCCTGATGTTTCAGTTCCTTTATGTCTGCTTCTATAACCTCGCGCAGTACCTTTCCGGTGACTTTGGCTTCCCGTATGGGGTCTGATTTTTGTGTGTTTGTGGCCATTAGCAAATCGGAAAATATTTGGCATGACCTGATTTGCAAAGTTGGGCCGGGTGGGCCTCGGATACGATCATCTGGCCTGTTATTCCCTTGTATACTAGTAGGTCCCACCTGGCAAGATATTCCCCGTACAAGGACCCACAACGTTGATGTGCTATGCCTCCACTTACGCTGCTCCAAATATATACCCACTACTGTGTTAGCCACTATTAATTCAAGTCCTTTCAATGCACCTGTGCCCCTGGACCGTGAATCCACTGGTTTCCATCATTCAAGAATGCATGTGCAAGTACACCGCCGGCATTCAAATGATTTCGAAAAATATGTGAGCAACGGACAGCAATTGATGCATTCCTTCGAGTCGCCATTCAATGAAGAAATTCTGCGTGAATAAGCCTCCTACCAACGGGATTCTGGGACTCGCAGAGGATCAGGATTGTGGGTGATGGGAACCGTTGGTCTGTGCACGTAATCAACTGCGTGATGATGGAATGATCCTATCTTTTGGTTCCTCATCGTCTCTCTCTTTCAGTCTCTTTCTCCCTCATCTTCCCCTTGACATCCCGATGCACCCCCCTTCCATTTACTTCAGCTGCCGCTCGGATTTTGTCCCAAATACAAGTTATATGTGGTTTCACACCCAAGGTACCCCAAGATGTCCCAAGAATATTCACTCATGCCCCCAAGTACTTGATGTCTCATGCCTCAAGCTATCTTCTCGGGCTTTCAGGCCTTCCCTTCAAGCCTTCAACATTCAGCTCAGACTTTCCGCACCCAAGTCCTTCCGAAACTGCAAAGTGTCCTGAAAAATCATCATGGTTTCCCATCAACCTCAAAATACAAGCTCCAAACGCCACTGTTACAAAGCGCCTGGTTCTACTGGCCTGTCCTGATCTTCCTCAAGATTGCTTGGTACCACTTCATTCTTCGTGCTCTGCTTCCTCCCCTTGGTCAGCATGACCTCACAGATTCTTACCTTTCTCGGTGATAAGCCGTGAAATCAAGTACACATGGATTTTGCGATTTTGCATGATTCAGTGTGTCAACACGCACTGAGGGACCATCAGGGCACTCTGAATGAAGTGGTCCAGTCTATTAGCACAAGCTACGAGGTTAACAAGGACTTCTACCGGTACCTTCACAAATGGGGCCACCAGATCTCTTAGTTAACTAAGGAAACTTGACGATGGTGGCAGAGAAACTAGGACATACAAGGCCTAAGGCTGCTTGCTAGGACACAAACAGCATACCAAAGAGGTTACGAAGGCGAGATACCGATTGCTGGCAGGCAACAGTGGAAAGAACCAAAGATCTCAAAGACTAGACTTATTGTGACCTGTTTACCTGAAACTGGGGACGCGTCTGATCACGCATTGAGTCCAGACCCGAGGCCTAGGTCTTACAAGACTTACCTGAACGACATGACACTCCTATCCGCTTTATCCGGATGAGTAGAAGATATGACAATGAGAGACAGACACCTCAGACAGACCTTTTAGACAATTGTGGTTGAACCACTGAACCAAACTGGGGACTATGGGGTATCATTTGGAAGGTAGAAGAGACGTGGATGAGCTTCAAGACTATTCAGGCCCGGGACAAGAGGCTACAGACGAAGAAGACACTTTCTATCCACTTAATCAGCAATCACATGGGTTGTGTCAATCTTCACATGTCTCTTTGGCCACTAGCCAATCAGGATCCAGGGATGGGGATTTGGGCCGAAGGAACAGGGACATTGTACAGTAATCATCGTGATGTAAAGCCTAGGGCAGTAGTATAAAAGGGCAGCAGAAGGAGAGGGAAAGGTAGCACATCTAGGGGCGCTGTACACGTTGTGTCAGCCACTGGAACCGTTGCTCTGATAGCCGTGGAGGTTAGACTGTGTATGAACGATAGATTGCTTTGAACGAATTGGATCAGAATCAGAACACGGCAATTGATAGAACACAGCAATAGTCAGAACACGGCAAACAGACCCAGAACACTGAACAGAACACTGAAACCGTCGAAAGACACAAAAAGCGCAGTCTTAAAACCTACCCTATACTGTCTCCTTGACGTCCTAGACGTTACTTGTCCGATACAACTTGACTTGGCCAGTCAAACCTTGCAAAAGTGCGAGCGACCCTTAGTTAACTAAGTGATCGACCAAGAAACCAGCTGCTATCAAGTCTAATACTTGACTTACACCCCCGAACTTGCACTCTGACTCTCTCTATTGAGGGGTTAGTTGTTGATAGTGTTGTGTGTTGTGTGTGGTTTAGAGTTCATAGCTCTGCTGCATTAGCATTTCGCATTTCGCATTCACACATACCTGAGAGTTAGCGTTTCATCAGGACATCTATTCGTAACTGGCTCCATGTATCCTATGTTCCCTGCAATATTATCTTATTTTCATTTTATTTCCATGTTGCCCGTTTGTTTCCAGAAGAATCAGGATGCCCTAATTGCTATGGCACCCGGTGGTGACATATGCAAGGCCTTATATATGACATAAGGCAGGCAATATAAGGGTCAGAAGCCGTGTGTAGTTCACCTGGCCAGGTGAAGTATGTGGCTGTTGTCCAAGGCTTGGTGAAGCCTGCCAGCCCTGCCAGCCTGGAGGTCCCTTATATCTGTCTCGGTCACCCAGACGTTCGGTAGCGATTCATGATCTGCCATGCAAGTTTCGGCTAAAAATGATGGATGGGATTGCCACCAGAACGTCTGGGGCATTGGGCGACCTTCACCCCCCATGGCGTCACATCCATTTCCTGGTCCATCCTGCCTCTTTTCTGCCCGGATGTCTGCTGCAACTGACTTTTGGACATCCTCCGATGGCTAAGCCCATTTTTCCCGAATTTTATACAGCTTTTTTGGCTTGCCACGGGTGTTCGGAAACAGCCCTGTTTTTGGTGTTGTTCACCCCGTTCAAGTCCAGTTCAAGCTCTCTTCACCCGGGAAAAAAATTGGAATTGAGCTGGTTGCATAATACAAGGAACTCCAAGTCGTTTTGGATTTTATTTGAGTGTCCTGAGGTTCTCAGTACACGCTATTGAGAATTGTGTGATGGCCCAAGACGTGACACCATGGGGGGTAACAGTATACCAAATGCCCCAGACGTTCCGGTGTGTTTTCCGTCCATCATTCTTAAGCGAAACTTGCATGGCACGGATCACACCGGAACGTCTGGGTTACCGAGACAGCCTTATATGGCCTTGCTTGGCCTTGTAAGATGTTTCCGCTTTTGGTGATAAACGTTTTGACCATCTGGTATCGCTTCTGCTTCTTTTTTTGCCTTCTCAGTCCAACCAAGTAGGTGATTTCATCTATCTTTTGATGTTCTCTTACTGTCCCAATCTCCTCCGAACCTGTGTCATCTCGCCCGAAATATGGGAGTCCATTTTGATGGACATACGCGAAGAAGCCAGCAAGAGACATGAAGACTCCATGTTTGAGTTTAATGCTGCTTGTGATCACCTATGCATCACCTCTGATGATTTCGATCGAATCATTTGGTTGTCTGTCGTGTTTTGGCTTTGGCTCACAATCAGCTCCGATACCACACCTTATGCCATTCATCATCACCTCACATGTCTCGGGTCCGCTTCCATCAAGCTCGAAGTAAAAAATCATTCTCTTTCCCGAATACGACTCTTCCACCAATCCATACACAGATTCAACCAACAGCATTTTGCATGGGATTCCATCCAAATTCATATTATTTTCAAGTGGTGCACCTTCTCTGCAAAGGCTTGTCATCAACAATCTACATTTTCTGTGGAAGTGGACCAATCTCGTTCATGAAGTCGACAATCTCTACGTGTTGGATATTCTGCCTGATGCATGGCCCGATGCCGCAATAATGGCTCGGTTCCTCACCTCAGCAAATAACATCTCAATACTGTCTTTCAACACGTCCGGAGTGTGGTTCACAGGAGATGTCAACGTCTTTACTTTGCTGTCCCTTACCACCCTCAGCATCGCCTTCTGCTCACCCTCTATTATACACTTGCTGGCCAAAGCCTCAGCTCCGAAGCTAGACTGTGTCATATTCTCTCCTCAAGTCAGCTCCGACCATTGGAAAATGGTGTTGGACAGTTTATTGTTTCTTCCATCGATTTGAACGCTGATGGTACAGGGCATACACTGTGTATCAGAGCTGGTACCGCGGATATTACGGACATTAAAATCCCTAGAATCCCTCATCCAGACCAATGCCAGTGAGTGGACGTCCGTTCTCTTGTCCGACACCTCAGCAGCCCCGTCCCTCAAGTGCTTAGAGATAGGTAGCGTGATGTTCGAAACATTGCTCGCGTTAGCAGTGGCCTGTGCAGACACATTGGAGTCCATTGCTTGCTACCACGGCCTACACGAACCATTTTCTTGTGTCAAGACTATAATGCTTTTTGTCCTAAATAGTATACTACCGCATTTTTCCATACGTAATTATAGCAGATGAGTGGTTTGAATGCAATTACAGCAATTTGCGGAACATAAGGTGCGGATCATTTTTTCTAAAAAAGCACTTTTTCAGTAATGCCCCTCCAGAGGCTTCAATTCTTGTTTGTTTGCCTCGAAACCATTCCCAATCGTTTTCTATTGCAATTCTACAGTGCTTAGGCCCCCTGTATTCTCAATTGGGTGATTTGTTCCTGTTTATTGGTAAAAAGTGGGATTCTGGGGTATTTACCCTCTATCACAGAACTGAGGAGAAGTGTGCCTCGGAAATCTGAAGGGAATCATCTTGGACATATTTCACAGTGCTTAGGAGGGTTTAATTGGTGACTGGGCAAGAATAACCAATAAAGTGGCCCTGCCACTCTGAGGCTCAGTTTGTGCCAGTGATTTATGTTCCCAAAGGCTACAGGGAGGGTCCTTAACTATCCAGTGCAATTTAATATGCATATATGATGGCCATACGTAAATATGGGATGGCCCCAAGGACCCTATCCGATTGCAGAAGGTAATTAGTTCAAAACACCCTACCCTCACATAATCGACCACTTCATGATGGGTAGTGATGTTCGGGCTTGGTTTGGCTTTCAAGCCCCGGCTTTGGCTTGGCTTCCCGGGGCTTTGGCTTGAGCAACTTCAAGCCAAAGCCAAAGCCCTGGGATAGGGCTTGGCTTGGCTTGGCTTTGGCTTAAGCCCCGGCTTGAACTGCAAATTTATAGATGCTGTATACTGCTGTACATGGTCAGTAAAATCATCAAATTGACCCATCTGACAAAGAAAATGCCTCCACACTCAGTCTTGCGTTGATAATTAGGATAGAATCACTCAAATGGTGAAGATCAAAGAAAAAAAGTTGATCCTCGTCCGACCTCATCGTTGAATTACTGAAGTAAACTGTGGTTCAAAGTAAGTTGAAGTTTACCAGTCGAAACTGGACAGAGTCTGACCTTTTAAATACACTTCCGTACCTTTGACAGATGGCCACAAGGAGGTGTGTATGCAGCGCTCAAAGCCACGGCTTGAAGCCCCGGCTTTGGCTTTGCCGACCTCAAGCCAAAGCCAAAGCCCTGTCCAAGCCCCGAGGACGGCTTGGCTTGGTCAAGCCGGGGCTTTGGCTTCGGGGCTTAAAGCCAAGCCAAGCACATCACTAATGATGGGAAAAATCATCGGGATATCCTAAGCACTGTATAATTACAGTAGAAATCGATTTGGAATGGTTTCGAGGCAAACAAACAAGAATTGAAGCTTCTGGAGGGGCATTACTGAAAAGGTGCTTTTTTTAGAAAAAATGATCCGCGCCTTATGTTCTGTAAAGTATGATAACAACTACAAATCAAGAAGTAATTTTCTATGCCGCAAAGCGGCACAACAAGGACTCGTTGCTATGCGCCCGCAGTGGCCTAAAGCCCAAGTTCGAGCTGACAAGGGTTCCAGTTCGAAAATTCACTTGTTAATTTCCGCGAAGCCACCCGACCTCACCCGGTTAATATTCTCCCCAGCCTTGAATCGAGTTATTATTTGGCTGAAGTTATAGCGAGTACCCTCTCGGTCGAGTTGGAGTTTCGTTAAAAAACGTGTGTGCCGCGTTTCACCAGGCTCGTGCCTTACTGCTTTAATTAGCACAGTCATACACGGCCGCTCTTGTGCCTGAGGGAAGGACTCTCACTCCGCTGCTCAGTAAACCAGTCTAGGGCCCCAGATGGAGGGTGGTGTAGGCCTGTCTAGGCGACCAATTCCAGGTGTGCGGCGAGCCCTAGGCGGAGGCAGTGCCTATGCGGCATATACCAGGCCGTAGACGGAGATAGTCGGCCGTAGTCCGGAAATAGGTGGCCGAGCCCAAACGGTCTACCTGAACGCAGTGGCTGCTCTCCGTGCAAGTGGCGATGGTGGACCGCTTCAGAGACGTCACAAGCGGTGAGGTTCGGTGAGGCCCTGAATAAAATTAGTATATCTCCAACGCTCCAATCCATCACGGAACTGGTGATTTGTTCATTTCACTACACGGGAGCGCATCAAAGCGCAGTTTCGTGCCGTTCCAGTGAAAGAGAAGGGTCCTGGCGTACTGAGGCGGAAGGACTGAACTTTCTCCTCTAGAAGAGAACGAGTGGACGAAAAACAAAAAGAAAGGAGTCAAGTCGCTTACGGACACGATCGGCAATACGCGGGCCGCCGTATGGCCAGATACTTGGTTCCATCTCGCAGCAAACCCTTTGTCTCGCGCTCAGTTCCTCCAGAAATTAGGCAAAGTCCAGTGCAACTCTGAGTTGTGTATGAGTCGACCCAGTGGCAGAAACAAGGGGACGATCTTTTTTCATTGTCAGGAGACGATCATAATCACCCACCATTTCGACATCTCCACAGCACCGGCTGCAATGTTTTACAGCACATAGCCACACTCTCATCTCCACCATGTCCAGGATGCGCCCACGTCGCCGACGCACCGTATTGATACTTGGGGCTGCGGCCTCGCTCGCGGTGGCGGATAACACTGTATGCTCTGGCACGGGCATGGACTGGTACGTCGACCTCGTCGGCGAGACGCCCTGTAAGTGTCGCTCCAAACCCACTGCTCCACTGACAGACACTGACGCGGGTGCTCTGCAGGCACGACCTACCAGCAGCTGCGCCAGATATGCAACAGCCAGTGTGCGTCCCCGCAGTGCACGCGCCTCCGCGCCACTCACATTCATTTCGTTTTCTGGGAACAGTCACGGTGGGTGTCATGGACCCGAACACCCCGCCCGATTTCTGCACCGACCAAGTCTGTGCGTGCCCCCTCGCTCCCCGCGACCAGGGATACTGACTGTACCGCGCAGCGGCGTGCTGCTGCAATTCAATCGCGTTCGCACTGAGCATGCTGTGTCTCAAGTGCGTCTCTCCCCCGTCGTGCGTGCTCCCGGCTGACCCGCCGCAGCTGCCAGCAGAACATCGGAAACGGTACTGGCTACGACGCCGGTGCGTTCCCCACCAGGACTGATCTATGATCATGATACTCATCGTGGTTTGCAGGCACGGGCGCGTACCAGGATTATCTCAACGGGACGGACTCGGGCACGGGGACGTCGTGCGCGAACCCGCAGTGGTACCAGCTGCCGACGGACATCCAGACCGCGGTGTGCAACGAAAAGATCAAGATCGACGACGACATATACACGAACGGGTGGACGGACGGCGCCTGGTTCTAGTGCGTGCCGTCACTTGTTTGGTTTTCCGCACGGCGCTCGTCTTAGTCTAACCCGCCCGCAGCATATACACGCGCGACACGATATTAAAGGACGCCATCGTGGCGAACAACAACACCTTCACGAAATGCGCCAGCACGACCGTCAACGCGACCTCCGCCGCCTCGGGGCCTGGCTCCTCCACCGGCTCTAGGCACGTCTCCTCCCACTCCCTGCGCCAATTTTAATTCGATCCCCCCCCTCAGCGCGACGACGACGACCGGCACCACGAGCCCCAGCGCCGCCGCCGACACGGCCCCCGCCGCCAAAAAAGCGACCCTCGCGGGCGGCGCTATCGGCGGGATCGCCGTCGGCGCCCTCGTCGGGGTCGCCGCGGTGCTGGGCTTTGTATGGCTGTGCCGTAGGCGGAGGAGGCGCCACGCGGGCGTGCTCGACGAGCCGCTGGGCGGCGCGCAAGAGACGTCGGCGCTGGACGACAGTCTGGTCGCGCATGGTGCGTTGTCGTCTCATTTCGCGTTGTCGGTGTGATGGCCCATCTCGATGTGATGCCTCCTATCTTGGCCGTGTGTTTTTGTGCATGGCGACGGTGGTGCCGTGCCTCTCCTCGTGTTTTCTTCGACGCTCCAGTTACCTTACCTTTCTTTAACGCTCTTCCGCAGGCTACACCTACACCTCGGACGCCGCCACCGGCGGGGGCACCGCGACGACGTCGGACTACTCCGCCCCGCCGCGCAGCGACGTCTCCGGGCCCGGGTTCGCGGGGCACGGCGCGGGCGGGATGGGGATGGGGTATGGCGTGGGCGCGGGCGCGGGCGCGGGCGTGGGCGCGTACGACTCGCAGAGCACAAGTGCGAGGCCGCCGCGGCGCGCGCTCCACACCGCGGGGCAGCCGAGCACGAGCACGAGCGCGGCGTCGCCGAGCGTCTCGGGGAGCAGCGGGAGCGGGCGCGGGGGGGAGGCGCCGCCGCTGCCGCGCAAGCGCAGCGCGGGGCCGCCGCAGCCGGGGATGGGCGCGCGCGCGCGCGCGGACTCGGAGGAGCCGTTCCTCGAGGCGGCGGAGCGCCACGTGGACGCGGGGCCGGTGTCGGATGTGAGCCTGGGGCGCAGTGCGAGCGGGCGGCTGCCGCCTGCGTATGGGGAGCAGGTCGCGGGGCCGGACGCGTAGACGATTTTTCTTGTTTTTTGTTTTTTGTGTTTTGTTTTCATGTCGTATACATGCATGCGTGCTCTATACCTTTGTTTGAGCTTACTTACCCGTAGCATACTTGGTAAGAAATTGCCAGAGCGTATTTTTATTTTTGGTGTCACTGCAGGCGGTTAGCCTGCAGATAAGTAAGTTACCAGGTCTTGTTTGACTTTGTTTTGTGGCTTCAGTTTGTGTGCCTCCGGTGACAGCGAGGCACACCGTCGACGGGGAGGTCCCAGTCCGACGGTTCCCCTGGTCTATCCCGATTCCCGATGCGTGCTGGCAGTCGGTGGTGGTGCGAAAAGAGATTCACCGCCGTCAGTGTTTGGTCATTCGAAGCTGGCGGCCGGCCACGCTAGTTCAGGATCTCCTCCTTTTCCCCCGCGTCCCCAGTGCCCGCGTTTTCGATAAACCTCGGTTACGTCCTCCTTCCGTTCCGCCTGTCGCACCGCGCATGTGCCTCTGGCCGACAGCGAGGCACATCAAGTCAACGGGGGAGGTCCCAGTCCGACGCATTCCCCTGGTCGAAGGATATAAGAAGCGCGACTTGAGCACGACTCCTAAGCATCCAGCAACACCCCCCTCTTGTCCACCATGGTCTACCTCATAATCACCCCAGTCGTTGGAAACGCTGTGTAGGCTCCTCACGCCCATGTCTTCCAGTGCCTCAAAAGACTGACATGTTTTGCACTACAGCAATGGCGTCTACTACGTCAAGTTCGGCGACTCCGCACGCCTGCCTACACAGAGAGTAGGGGATTACGACACCTACAATCCAGCTGAGAATCGTACGACACTCGAGCATCCGGACCCGAATCCCAGCATTGATGTAAGCTATATCTAACTCTCTCTGATGACCCGGGGTGGAGCTGACTGGCAAAGGGCACATCCATCCGACAAAACGTCCTCGAGAGCCTGGCAAACTCGTGGCTCACGCAAAGGGGCCACGGGCACGGGCTGAGCTTCGTCCAAATGGGAGGAACGGAGTTTTTTAGAGTGCGGCCTCAGAACATCGCGACACTGCAGTTTCTTGAAGTGAGGTAAGTGGAGTGCGTAGTTCTCGTAGTTCTTGTATTGATATGCCGCCACTGCCCACAGCTTCCAGAACTGGAGTCTGACCAATACTGCGGGCCATCGTACTCAAGCAGGCGTTGTTGGGGGGGCCTGGGCTGATAACGTGAAGCGGACTCTCCGGGATATCGCTGGTTGCTTCCCTGCGGCAGATATCTTCTAGCCCTACACTTTCCGCACCAATTTTAGCTGGTCCGCCGGGTCGTAGACAGATGCTTCTGAAGCAACGAAAGAAAATTGTGCCAACGCGTGCAGGATAGCGCTTCCATATTTCAATGGTTGTGAGTACATGAACGGAACTCGTTTCGAGAAACCTGTCGTCCTCATATTTGCTACATTCGTCATACGCGTCCAACTGAAGTTCGCTGAATATCATTTTTGAAAAATAGGTACGAATGGATCAAATCTTCACGGGCGATATGTAGTACCAGGTTCAACTCAACGCAGGTTCCCAGTAGTCTTGTTGTTACCGTGGGGTCTTGATCGCCGTAGAATCTTATTACATAAACATCGGAGTTTGATTTCCCCTCGAGCAGCGGGTCAGAGCCGACGGGTCCGTGCATAGACTGAGTACACAGAATCAGTCTTACATCCATTCCCGTTCATTTTTTCTCTTCAGAATTTCGAAAATTCGGCACGAATATTGCCTTCGAGGGACCTCCAATAATTTCTTGATCCATCGGCCGACGTGCAGAAAGTATTCCACATGGTCTCCATGGACCCTCAAAAAAATTCTGGATGAGGCCATAGTTGATAGGTAGGTTGGGCACACCTCCTGGGAGAGTAATCCAGCAAGAAACGAGAGGTCTGTTAGTGGCGAGCTTTTTTACTTGGATAAAGTTTACGTAATAAGATTCTACGGCGATCAAGACCCCGCGGTAACTAACAGACTTCAACAAACTGAGGTTACGAGTCCTAAAAATTTATTTTTAGACTCGTTCTTAGTCAGATTATTTGCAGCAAGAAACACACCGTCGATTAGCTAACTTCGGTGCAACCGAAGTGCAATTCGAAACCTGTCCGGGAATTTTCCTATTGGCTCGGCATTTTCCGGACCAATGGGAAAATTCCCGGACTCATTTCAGATTGCACATCAGGCGCACCGAAGTTAGTTAATGGCCGGTGTGAAACCCTCTCTTGAGAATAATGACGTTTGTTACACGTGTGAATTCCATTTCCTTTTTAGTAAGTGTCCCACATGCTTTCATCATTCCTCATAATCTCTCTTTATACATTTGTTTCCTTGTCTCTTGCTTGTCTCCTTCAAGTCCTTGTCATGAAAGGGCTGTTATATATATATATGACGCTGCTTAGATCTTCACTTTTTTCACCCTCTTTTCGACTTCTGATTCAAGGGTGATCTCGTGTATCTTATCTGTCATCAGATTATTGGGGAGATAATAAACACATGTTATCGCTTTTATCTGGTCTTTGCCCACCCCTTTTCTTTTTCTTCATCTCTAGGAAGGCAGATCGGCAATCTCGTTTGGCTGTCTTTCTAACCACGGCCGACGAAGTCGTTGATGCATGGCCTCCCGCCCGGTTGTACTGCCCTTCTCGAACTGAGTTGCCGCTTGAAGTGTGGGCGAAAATATTCCCGCTACCATAAGGTACGGGTCTTAGAGCTTAGAGAGCCCCTTTGACAGCTTCTGGCAGTAAACTCTCGTTTTTATCAGCGTGTCAGCTTCGGTTCTATCCCCAGAAGTAAGATCCAGGCTGGTCCAGGGTTCCGCGAATCATTTGTTTCACGTAACACATGGGCAACAAACGCCGAGTGCCGTGGCAGTCAACGTGTGGCACTCGCTTTCTTCCTGCTTTCATTGTGTCTCTCCCTGCGATGATCTGTAGCAAGTAGCTCTACACCTCTTTCGACCCTCTCTCTGAGAAATCTCGAGTGTCTCTTGCCTGGATTTTGGCTAATGGAATTCAGGCTCCTCAATCTGCTGCTTCCGGGATTCTCAGCATACCATCTGGCGAAACTGTCTGCTCTATGCCCATCAAGCTGTCTGCGTGCTTAGACGTCTCCTATGACCTTGTTCTTGGCCGAGATTCATCCTTCTTTTGCCGCCAAACCCTTCCATATGTCGGCTTTACTCTGTCCTCTGGCATTGTCTGGCCAGGAAAACCATCAAGTATTTTTCTAAACCCTGTCATATAAAACATTCCTTCTGATATACTCCGGGTTCATCTGCGATAGACATCGATACCTCATATTCGTCCGCAATGGATGGCTGCGATGAGATGTGCGATCTGCAAACAAGATGTAAGTCTGTCTCCACTTTTTTGTTTCGGTCCGCTTATTTTTAATGTGCAGTTCCGCATCATCACTGCGTCTGTAATAGTCCGACGATGTGCTGTTGCCCTTCTATCTCTACCTCACTACTGTCAGATGTACCCATGCCCTCTATGACGTCTATGAATATTATTCATGATATATTTTTCGGCCATTGTATGACACATTCGCGCATATCCATGTTTCACGCAGACCTCCTCATGCATTCACTTCCACATATCCATATGAGTTTAATTCAGTGTCGACGTGCGCTCATCCACCATATTGCAACCAGAGCTTGTGCTGACCATGCAGTTGTCGTGTCTCCGTCTCCACGTCCGGACCGCTCTGCATGTGGTGCTATTTGCCAAGATTTTGAATTGGCCGCCGATATGTCTAAAGCTGTATTGAACATGTTTCTTGATGCTACTGACAGGTAGTTGTCAAGGGAATATTTCTTGCACATAGGTGCTGCTTCGAATATCTCGGTACCTGGTGTCCGTAATGTCCGTTTCAAGCTACGAGCAGCAATACGGAAACTCACGAAAACCATCAACAACACAGGTGTAGAGTTCCGCTCTTCCGCTTCAATGGCCAAATGTTACAACTCCTTTGAGAGCCATAAAAAGTATGTTCCGTTGTCCATCGCCACCTTGCATCGCATCAATGTACCCGAAAGAGTTACGATTGATTTGCTACGCACCCTTATCACACAACATATGTTATCAGGGCACTGCGCACAATTTTTACATTTGCACCCTCACATTTCTCTTCCAAACGGTTTATTGTTGCCGGACTGTGCCGATGTTCACAGTGAATGGCAATTCAACTGTTATGATGCAGATTTCCAGTCCCATGTTTAACGGTGATCCATGGAAGTAATGTTCCGCCCAACTCTTTATGCTGGATGTTGATGAGTGGATTGCAATCGTGAAGACAGTATTGGACAGCTATGTAGACGACTTAAAAAAATCGCATCAATACCTTGCAGCGAGGGAAGAAAGCTGAAAAATCGCAGGAACTGAGATGTGCTGCTGAGGCAAAGCACCTCAAAGAGTGGCCCGCCGCTTATCCTGCAGTCGTTGAAAAACAAGAGAATTTGTATGTTTCGAGGGCAAACTAGCTCCGAGGCACTGTCTACATTCACTTGCGTGGCATGCATGGAGTCCACCTCGTTACGTTCACACCATCTCTGCTAGTGATCCCAATTTTGATTTGACAATCTTGGAGGCTACAAATCAAGTAGTTTACAATCAAATTTAATTATCCATGTTTTCGTATAAAGTCACTGGGTAGCGGGCCGTGCCGCTCGTTGGCCTTACCAGCTTTATTTGAACTTATGATGGAGTCAGATCGCCAGATATAGTCAAGCGGGACAAACATGCGGCTTTTAAATAATAATAATATGTGTCTCTGTTTTTTTGTCGCATAATGTGTATCTATAACTTTACCTCGGAGTAACCCGGCCTTTTTCATCATATTGATCGATTGTTCCGAACCTCGTGTTTAGATGTGTTGCGGTTTCCGCTTAGCTGCCCTTCTGATGTTCTCTCTGTTCCACCCAGACCTTCTTGTGCTCAAAATCTGACTATCTGGAAAGCAATGTTTGCTTGATCTTGACGTCTCGAAGAGTATGTCTCACCAGACGGTTTACGGTGCATATTGTCTTTTGATTTGTATTGCATTCGTTTCATTCACCCTGCTGACATTTAATTTGCAGATCCAAATTCGTACCGCTTGTTGGTTGAGGTGTGGCCCTCCGAAATTATAAATCGGCCCACAACTTCGCGGTGTATCGTCTTGCCTCCAGAGACTTGGTGTCAGATAGTTCAATATTATTGCGAGTCTGCTGGATCTCACGCCCAGCATTATAACGACACTTGAGATCGACTCTGTGCCACCTTTGGCTGGTGGACGACCTTTATCCGCAATACCCCATATTTTTGGAAGCACAGTACCGTTCGCTCCACGTCCACTGTGGCCTATGTGCAGCGGTGCTACTCTTGTATTGGTTCCCTTCCTATCTGCATCCACATATCATTCGATGATGACCTTTCGTCGATGGGATTTGGTGCCATGTCCGTCAAGGAGCTCTCTGCCTGATTTTCAGAGACTCTGTCAGCCATTGCGTTCACCAGCCCTCAGTGGTCAGCGGTGTAGATTAGCGCTGGGCATCGGTTCTTCATTAGGATACTGACTATAAATCACCAAGTAATATTTTATGCCGCGAAGCAGTGCAACAAGGACTCGTTGTCATGCGCCCGCAGTGGCCTAAAGCCCAAGTACGAAGTGTCTGTCTACGAGAGACTAGGTTCCCAGTCCTTCTGATATGGGTTTGAAAACATGTACGTACAATTACACTTTCATAGAAAGGCATGCTCGTAGTATGCAAGTACTAGATAATGAACCTCCTGAGTCTCCCTCTTTATCCTTAAAAAATGCAGCTTATCCCCGAGCAATTTCTTGAGATCTCCGACAATGCCCTCTGGGCCCTCTTCAAATTTCGGCAGTGCCCAGCCCCCAAGATTGTGGTCAGTGTCTATGGCTTCCCACCCGACTCGGACGTCACAGGATGTCTTGAAGAAGGGCTGTACCTCCACTGGTCTGCTGAAGTATGCAACGGAAAGACAGGTAGGTGATGCACAAACCACCGCCCGCTCCTTTCCTCCCCTGCATTTATGCCGCCACCACTGTTTGACTGGCATTACAGTTGACAGTCAACACCTGCTGGACGTTCGTCAGTGCCGTCGAGACCGCCGCGCCCGCTGCCTGCACGGCAGCGGTCTTGGCGTTGTTGCTACCAACAATGTGAGTGAGTGCACCTTTCAGGGAGACAACGGAACACATCGTACCTAACGAACCCCGTCAAGAAGTCTGCGCCGTCTGCAGCTCCGCGACGACATGCGCGATGTCGGCGCAGGCGACTTCCGCTCGAAAACGTCGCCGGTGACGGTTGTGGTGTTGGCGGTTGCATTCGCGAGGGCGAGCTGCGCCTGCAGGCGTGGTGCCGATACTGCGATCATTCGTTAGCCACGCAAGGGAAAAGGACACCAAGGAACTTGGGAGGCAGGAATTGCTTCACTGGTCTTCCACACCATTCCTTCCCTTGTTCCTTCCCTCTAATGATATCCACGCCGTGACCTCTTACCTCTACGTGTCTTTCCACTTTTCCGGTTCTTCTTCCAGCCCTCCACCTCCTCTGGCCTTCCTCTGCCCGCCTTCTTACGTTCTCTGCCATGACACAACCCCCCATAGAAATTGATTTATTTCAGCTGCTGCATCACCAGCGATCCCTGGAGGATTATTTTAATATTTGCTTCGATTAAATACATGCTTTTGTGTCACGATTTAGACGCTATCTAATCGCGACAACACCTTATCTAAGTGCCTAATCAAGCGCTCATCTATTTAAACACCAAGGCTATGCTTGAGTCATCAGTGATCGGACAGACAGGGATCGGGTTCCCACAGGAACATGCCGATGAAGCACGACAGATTGGTGATCGGACAGCTGACAGGTGTCATGCTGCGGACATGTGGAGTATGCATGGGCATTACTCAGAACACATGGCTTCAGGACGTTTCTTACTCAGAACACATGGTTCTAGCATGTTTATTACTCAGAACACATGGTTATGGTGCTTGTAGCACATGGACGCTCTATTGTATATATTATTAGCACTAGTTACATAGCCACAGTTGAACAGTATAAGTAGTGTAGCTAGTCGCATGTATTCCTTAGTCTTTTATTCCATCATTCTTCGAGCCTCACTCTTACCGAGCACCTCCAATCTGCATTGTGCGTCCATTGGGTGTTCTTGAGCCTTGAGCGTGACATTTTGGTCCATATTTCACGCGGGGGAGACCTCCACGGACCCCCTTGACGCTCGCCGCAGGGCTCACTGCGTGGGGCTTCCGCTCGCCGCGGGGGCCCACTGCGTGGAGCTTTTTTAAGCTTTGATTCAATTTTTTGCGGTCAAATCTCAGTTTTTTTAATGATAACTTACGCGGGGGAGACCCCTGCGGACCCCCCTTGATGCTCGCCGCTGGGCCCACTGGTGCTTCCGCTCGCCGCGGGGGCCCCACTGCGTGGGGCTTGCGGAAGGTGGATCAACAGAAAAAGAACAGAAAAAAAAAGACGCAACAAAAGAGACGCCCACGTCAACCCCCGGAACACTTACCTTATAAGGAAGGTGATAAGTAGTGGGGGAGGCGTGCGCGCGCCCCATGACACTGTTCCGCCGGTGATTCCCGTACGGAAATGATGCCATCTTCAATGCGTACACATTGACAAAGAAAGAACCCTTCCTCTTCCTCACCACTGTCCGATGGCCAACAACCTCCCCGACGAGATTGTGTCCGAAATTCTCTCTCCAGCGCTCAAAGTCTCCGACGACGCGTTCTCGGATACCTCTGGTTCGAACAGCTCTCCATTCGCGTCATACTCCGAATCAAGCTCGGCCTTTCTCCTCGTCTCAAAGGCCTGGCTTCGCGTCGCCACTCCTCTGCTATATCACGTTGTTGTCCTCCGTTCAAAGGCGCAAGCCTCGGCTCTCGATACCGCGCTGCGTGAGAACCCAGAACTAGGCCGATTCATAAAGAAGTTGAGGGTCGAAGGGGGCTATGGCGCCTGTATGCACAAAATCATTAAATCTGCCCCAAACGTGACCGATCTCTTCGTCGATTTGTCCGTCTGGTCTTCCGACAATGTCGCGGGACTCGTCCGCGGCCTCCCTTTGATGAATCCGACCCGCGTCGTCTTATCCCAAGACAGATTTGCCAAGAGGAATAAGAATTCCCAGCTTCTTCTTGATACCCTGGCGCAGTGTTTAAAGCAATGGCCAAATCTCGTGTGTTTAAATCATCGCTTCGTCTAATTTAATGGAACTAACCATCTCTAGACTGTTTGTGAATTCCCGTTTCAGGCCGGCGCCTCCTCGACCACTCTTGCATCAGCGTTGAAGGAGGCTCCCAATCTCAAGACCGCCATAATATCCACATCGACGTTATGGGATTTCCCCCAATACCTTCGTTTAATGGCGCAAAATACCTCGCTGCAGAATATTCGCTTGAAAGGATCCTCCATGGGCTACTCTACCGCTGCCCCATTATATGCGCATGTGATCAGTTCCGATCCAGAGTTGAGCAGAGTGCTCGAAATTCCGGAGAACCAGTAAATCTCTCGTTGCCCTCTCCCTGGCCTCGCAGCATATTTACAAATGACAGTGCGACATCCTACACCGACCCACCGTCCTTCCCAATCCCTCCCTCCAAGGCTCTCCAGTTCTCTACTGCTTCGGTCACGGAGGATGTCTGGAAACGCATTTTAAGCTTCGTTGCGGTTTTGGAGCCCGACGCACCCGATTCACGGATGCACCCGCGACTTGGAATAGTATTGGTTTCCAAAATGTTTGCGGTAAATTGTTTGAAATTTGGGATGCTGACCTCTCGGAACTGACACGTTAGCTCAGAGACTCGCACTCCCATATTTTTACGAGGCCGTCATTTTCCGCATCCCGTTAGAATTCATCGATTTTTCGGCCAGGGTCGATACGATGCCGTCGCTTCGCTCTCACGTGAGCACCCTCTATTTTGCCACCGCTGGAAGCATAAATTTGCGCCCCATACTGCCAAAAATCGCACTCGTCAACATAATAGGAACGACTCCTTTCAACATGACTTACAAGTCGTTCAGCGATGTGGGGAAGCATTCTGGCTCCAGCATCGTCAGGCTGGAAGGGCTTGTGATTCCGAAGGGCTCCGCGCTGCAAAATCCGTCGACCCTCTCGCTCTTTCCTAACCTCCGGTCCCTGTCAGTGGCGATCAAGGCCATTTTCGATGTGAACTCCGCCTTCATTCCTGCCGGCGCCCTGCCCAATCTCGAAGAGCTGTCGTTTACAGCAGTGGATGGGTCGTTCTTGACTGTCCTGTCGCAGATGAAGTGCGTTCCGTTTCGTCCGCGTACTCGTGTCGTGACTCGTGGGGTGCTGACACCTGTCGCAGCTTGCCTTCTCTCCGCACCGCCAAGTTTGAGCTTCACAACGCGAACATCGCGCCATTCCTTGCAAAGCACGGAGGCAAGCTTCGGACGCTGTCGGTGAACTGGATGACATTCGATACCACCAACGTTTTCAACCTCTGTCCGGCGATGGTGGCCTTGACTGTGCACTGCGGCACCTTGGTCAGCATTATACCGTGGTTGCATCCCTGCATGACTAACTGGACATACATAGGTTCCGAACTGCACACGCTTCACTTCAAGCGGGGACCATACGTGTCTCGAGACTATATCATTGCAGACCAATGACTACATGTGCGTCGATAAATCAGCGAACCATTTCCGCTCCTCGTTTGACGTTTTCTTGCCGTAGACGCGGCGGCGAACGCAAATGGGGCCCGTTCTTCAAGGCGCTCCGCGTGGATACCTTCCCTGCTCTTCAGCGCATTTCGCTTCCGTGCATCAGATGGCCGACGACGGAGTGTGTATCTCTTCTTTTGACGCCTTGAAGGAATGTCTGATGTGATGATGGTCCAGACACGATATAGGGAAGAGCAGCTGGGTGAGGGCGGCGGAGGCGCTTTTGGACCGGGACGTGAGATTGACAGATAATAATGGAGGGGCGTGGAGGCGCAGGCTGAAAAAGTGAAAGACTCTTGGTTGGGAGCACGCGCATTGCTTCCGATTTCTTTTTCCGAGACGCGTCGAGAGGTTGCGGGAACTTCCGATGAACCACAATAGATTCACCATCGAATCCTTACGGCCGGAAATTGCATAACGGCTGTTTGTGGATCGTTCCCTTCTGTACTTGGGCGGACTTGGCGATACAAATTTCTTCGGGGCAAAATTGTTCTGGTGTCTTCTTGAGGACGAAACAATAAACATCAGCGCCACCCAGGAACATCAGGTGTGGCCACCAACATGTTGCAATTAGCAGCTCACAAACTAACGAATACTTGAATAGAGTGCAACCCTATCAATTCGTGCAAGTGACATCGTTCGCATCTCCGCACTATTCCGTCCGTCTAATAGAAGTATACCCGGGTGCCTCGCCTTGAAATCCCACTTCGGCGCCTTTGCGTCTCCTCTTTCTGCCTATCCCTCTCTTCTCTCTGCCTATCCCTCTCCTCTCTCTGCCTATCCCTCTCCTCTCTCTGTCTTTCCCTCCCCTCTCTTTTCCATTCCCTCTCCTGTTTCTGCCTACCCCTCTCAGCTTCATTGTCCCTCTCCGCTTCATGCCTTTCCATCTCCTCTGCCGGCATTTCCATGCCATCTTCCGGTTCTCGAACATCATTCAGGTCCGCCGTCTCGACCAGGTTCACGCTCATGCCTTCCACGTTTAAGTTCTGGGCGACACGATAGTAAGCTGACGAGGCGTTCAGCATGGGCGTAGGCGCACCTGGCAGCTGGGGACTTCCCCAGAATGCTCGAGAAAAATCTCCAGAAAGGGTGGCGTCTGCAGGCCCCGTGGAGCATCGACACTGTGGAACCCCGAGAGCGTGAGCTTCTCTCCCTGAAAGCTGCGTGGGATAACGAGGTTGAGGTCCAAGCCATCCTTTACAGAGAAAAGGTAGCCGTGACCCTGGAATCCCGATTGGCATGGACTTACCCGTTTCGTGGATTGGGGCTCCACACAAAAATGGTCGATTCCGAATGCGATTTGTCCTGGGGTTAGCTTCTTGGATCGAGGTACGGGTCAGTCGGGGGTTGTGCATCGATCACAGCAAGCTCACCGGTGCCGGTGTGGGCCGACCCCTACAACAATGCGAGTATTCGAAGATTTTCGCGGAACTATCGAGCTGAATTTCGCGTCGTCCCCATGACCACACACATCGGTCACACGTTCTGAGTTCCAGAGTCGCGTAGCTGGCGTCAAAGACAGAGTGGATGATGTGGATGACTGTGTGGCCATAACGATGACCATCCGGTTGTAGTTTTGAACGGATGGTGAGATTGGTCAACCCGGAGGTAGGGAAGTGCACCTCGTCATCTGGAAAGAAATACATAGCTTTCGCCGCCTACAGGAGTATGTCGTTGCCACATTAGCGCGTGGCGTTGCGTTCGCGTGAGGCACCCACCCTGATTTCAGCCGGCGACGCCGTTTCATAGAGTGTAACTATTGTTCTCATAATTGTGGGTAGACCGCTAAAGGAAAGGACGGGCTTAGTGGCGGAGTTGATGGTGGTGGGATTGAAGAGGATAAGCGCCGGAGATTGTTTGGTATTTATACGGTGATCGCAACATGCGGTGGCCACACCTCGTCCGATGTTTGTTGTTTCGCCCTCAATAGAAGATACCCGAACAATTTTGCCTCGAGATGCGCCCCAGTGTAAGGGAATTTACAACTTGAAGGCCATCATGACATTTCCGGGGCCGGGATTCGAATGTAGTTTCTCGTAGACAGACACTTCAACAATAGGTCACCTCGTACCTCGGTTTGTTGAATCGAACGCGGCTATCTTCGCCTGGGAGCACATCGGATTATGCGAAATTATTGCGGGTTTGATGCGTGTGGTCCTCCAGGGTTCGGGTCGCATCGAATATTCAATCCGTAGTGTCGTCCCCGCTATAATCCACGGTGCAAATTGCGCATCCTGGCAAGTTGGGCTCTCGAATCTGAGGACGAGATTGAATCACTTTCCCTTGCGCCTTGTCTGGAGCTCTGGATCGGGATTTGGCGTTGCGTTTTCAAGATACCAGAAACTTGTTTCGCAAAGTGCGCCCAAGCCCACAAGGTCATCATGAAATTTCCGGGGCCGGGACTCGGTTGCGTCTATTGTCGCATGGGAGGACAGACCGTGGCTGGGCGTCGATCGGATAGATTAGATACCTGCGACGAATGGCGCAGGCGAACGGAATAAACGTCGTACGGCACAGACAGGAATGGATTTGGGCGCTGAATGGCGAGGATGAATTTAGCGCGTGCAGTCCAAATATTCAATCGTCCAACCGTAATTTACCGTCCCCGCAAGTCGGGCAAATGAATCCGGAGCGCATGAGGACGAGATTGAATCATTTACCTAGGTGGCCGCGCGCCTCGTCTGGAGCACCTGTATTTGTATCGGGATCTGGATTTGCGTTTCCACCGTGACCCTAAGTGTCTGTGACGACGCTGAGTGGGCGGCGATAGGGCAGCGGTAGTCTCGGGAAAGCAGGATGCGAGTGGGTGTTAACGAAAAGACTGCAGTGGGGCTGCCTTCACGCCGAAGGGTCAAAGGTTGGAATTTGCAGCGATACATCATGAGCATAAAAAGACAGCTACAGTTGCGCATATGAGTACCTAAGAGATGAAAGAAGTATTGTACACTGTCCATGGTCGATTCGTTTTGCGTGTCCTGTGTCCACCACACCGTTTACTTCCCGCCAGCCTCGCTAAACCTCACCCCCCGCTTCCTAAACACCTCCCGAAACACGCCATACGTGTCGCGGTCGATCACCGCAAACACCACCCTACGGAACGCATCGCGAAAGTGCGCCCCCTCCCCTGCAAGCAGCTCCGCCCAAATCGCCGCCACGGCCTCCACCTCGTTCCCAAACGCGCCCGTCCCGAAGCTCCCGAGCACGAGGTCCTGGGCGCCCGCCCTTTGCAGCGAACACAGCACGCGCGCCATCCGCTCGCGCATCACGCCGCGCAGCTCCGCCGCGACGTCGTCCGGCAGCCGCTGTTCCTCCCCGCGCGGGAGCGCGCCGGCCTGCTGCAGTTGGGCGCGCACCGCGCGCGCGTTCACCGCAGCGCTCGTGAGGACATCGACATCCGCGGGGCGCACCCACGCACCGGCGTCGTCGCGCACGACGCGCACGCCGCACGTGAGGACCATCGCGTGAGAGTAACGCGGTGCGCGTGCGGTGTCATGCGCAGCGTAGAACGAGGCCGCGGTGGGACTCGAGAGTGAGGAGTAAAGGTTCGACGAGCGCGCGATGGTCTCCTCCTGCGCGCGCGCGCCGTAGAGGAAGCCGCCGCCGGGGGACGTCGCGGAGGCGAAGTTGAGGACGGCCGGCCGCGGGGGGGCAGTGGTGAGTTCTGGATCCGAACCCGAGGCGGGAAGCGGGTTGCGGAGGCAGAATCGGATGCCCTCGAGCGTCGAATTGCGGCACAAAATGATCGTCGTCGGCGTGCTGTGGCGCGCGGGCGCAGCACCGGCCCACTGCGCAAATGCGTCGGGCGCAAAATACTTGGTTAACTCCGGAAGAGTGGAGAGGTCCTGCAGCGAGTGTTTCTCTCCCCCGAAATCGACCGTATAAACTCCGCGCTTCACCGCAGCGAGTGTGTCGTTTGCGATCTCCTGCAGCTCTTCACGCGGGCGCTTCACGAAAGATGGCTGCCGCTGGATGGGTCTGTGACTGGCCATTGTATCGCCCTCGAACCCGGGCTCCTGTGCTGCAGATGAATGTACTGCCGCGGCGATATCCTGGATGTCGCAGATAGATTGTCAGGGGCTGTCGATTGAAAACTCCTCGAGTGTGAAGCTGTTCGAGTCGAGCCCAAGGGTGCGGGTGCCTAGATGCCCGGGCAATGTAGCAAGTAGAAACAGTCGTCGTGTTCTCACTAGAATTCCGATTGATTCATCGCAGCAAGATCGCAGGAACACGCTACATTTGGACGCGGATCAGTTTCGCGGCGAAACTGATCCGCGTCCAAATGTTTCGCCATTCGGAGGAATCACCTGACCGAACGCGTCGATCCCGAACGGACCCGAAGTCCACAACATCGCCAGATACGATCACGATTCTCTTCCGTTCTGTGTTCAGAAATGAAAGTATTGAAATCTGGGACAGCCAGGACAAATTGTTTGTCCTGAATTCATTTTTTAGAATCGTTCTTTTGCCATGATTTCACCATGTTTCTACGCGAATCTTATTGGAACTTGCCCTGCAATTCAACATCTCAACACTATTCTTGGATTTTCAGGGCAGATTTCAGAGCACAAGACAATTGGATTTCATCAGTGTTGAGCATCTTGATTGCCGGCTTATGCCGTTTGACTACGATCGAGGGAAACTACACGGAGAAACATTGACATAATTTCTTTCGGGGTTCAAATAGCCTGCAAGTCCCTTAATCGTCCTTGCGAAGGTCTTCCACCCGATCCGGTAGAACATCTACGGAGTCGGCTACCCTCTGACGTGACTGACGGCAGAGTGTATACATTGTTTCTGCACTGAAGCCATTTCTGATGTGATGATGGCCCAGCCACCATGCGCTATTTCCTCCAATTCGACAGCGGGTGGCCCGACGACGCTGGCCGGATTGTGGCGTGACCGACCCGGAAACTTTCGACCTGGGAGCGAAATTTTCCCTTTTCTGCGTCGAAGAAGTAGACAAAACCTTCAAGTTTACTTGCGAAAAGTGGTTTGACGGCCGTGATCGGCGCCTCAAAAGTTCAAACTCCCAATTGCTTGCCCCGAGTTGTGCCAGTCTGCCTGTGGGAAAGTGCTTGCACAGAGCACTGGCACAGTAGCAGACTGGTTACAAGTCTACCGTGTTGACAGGTTCCAGGAAATTCCGATGTGGTTGAATATATTCACCCCAGTCGCAATTGAATCCCAACGGCGGGAAATTTCGTAACGACTGTGGACTTGCGCACATTTTGCGATAAATACAAGGTTCTTCGAGACGAAAATGGCCTAGTATGTTCCATTGAGGGCGAAGTACAACAGTACACATCACTGCAACCCACAAACACTGTGGCCACCTTGCAATCACTGTATAAATACCACACAGGTTCGAGCGCCTTTCTTGTCCACCCCCACAACCGCCACCAGGTCCGTCACCAAGCCCGTCCTTTTGTCGCCGTTAAACCTCGCAACCATGCAACTACCCCTTCGCAACCCACCGGATGTTGAAGAGCTCGACGTGAGTGCCTGCAAAAGACGCCACACAACGCACTAATTTCGCAATGATATTTTGTAGTCGGTGCAACGCTGCAATTCAGATGGCATGGTGGGCTTCAAGTTCCCTACCTCCGGGTGGACGGACCTTACCATCCGTTCGAACCTACACCGGGATGAGCATCGTTATGGTCACACGGCCATCCACATCATCCAGTCGAACGTCGACGCTGTGACTCTCGAAGTCAGAACGTGCGACCAATGTGTACGTACATGGGAACACGAGGAGATTCAGCTCGATAGTTCCCGAGTCCTCTTCGAATTCTGGCACTGCTGCTTGGAGGAAGCAAACCACAACCCGGTGAGCTCACTGTGATCGGTTTTCAACCCACATCTAACTTGTTCCTGAGGTGCATGGCCCGGAAATTAAGCTCGTCGTCCCGCGCAACTTTCAGGGAGGAACGCTCAACCTATCGGGGTTCAACCGTGTCGAAGCAGTCCAGACCGGCCCCGAATGGCCCGTATGGAAACCATTTCGCGTGGTGAGCTTGCACTCCGGTGAAGGAGCCGTTTCGATCCGCGTACGCCACGGTCCTCGTACCTCGTGCCCCCAGCTCACCGTGACGTCCCCCAGAACGTCGATGCAGAGAGTATTAGAGTGGTAGCCGAGAAGGGTAGAATAAGGATCAAGGTTCGTTTTCATCCGTGGCAGATTCGTCTGGTCTGAGGGCTTCCAAAGGATTGTAATACGGTCTGTGCCAACATCCAGGCCAAGAAAAAGCTCAATGTTCTGGTTGGTTCTACTTCATTGTATTTGTTGGCGGCGGCTCACCTTCTAGCAGGGACTTACCGCGGACACGGTGACGCTCAAGACCCACTCTGGGTGTATTGGAGCGGAGGTACATCCACATGAAGAATAGTCAAACGCTGATCGCGCTGTAGGAACTTAACGCGAGGACGTTGAGGGTCAAAACGTGGCGTGGGCTCGTCTACATACGGGTATGATATTTACTTCTTAACGTGTACGAAACTCACTGGATACATTAGCAAACTCGCGCTACCTTAGCTCAAATCCAAACCCGCGCCAAAAAGATCACCCTCAAGGTGTGCTCGACGTCTTCTTTGTGCTTCCAACCTCCATTTACCCGAACCCCATCCCAGGATGTGACGGTGGAACAGCTGACTGCAAAGGCAATCGGGAGCCCGACAGCAAGGGAACCGAGGACCATAATCCTGGAAGTACGATAATATGGGTGTCGTCAATGTCGATCACTGCTGATTGAATGGAATACAGGACATTTTCGCCGATTCCGTCGTCAGCATTGCGGATGATACGTTCCGACAGGTATATATTCCGGACTCATAGTGGCGTTACGGATGTGACTCGCACGATACAGGGTCGGACGCAGATCCGCGATTTTTGCGCCCCGAGGGGGAATGTTACTCGGAGAGGGGTGCGCATTTTCTTGACACAAACACCCAAAGAGGCTAAATGTTTCCAAGAACCCGGTGATCTACCACTTTGGCTGATCATAGTTAAACGACTGGATTTCATCCTGGACTGTAGACTGCTCGAGGCGTCGGGATTACATGTGCTGATGGGGGCTAGTCCAATGTAGTCCTCAATCTTTCTCTGTGAAATTTTTCATCAAATTTTACGATGGGATTCCGAGGTGTTGACATGCCCATCCCATGAGAGCGTCGATGCGAAGGGGAAGTGGAGAATATGAACAAGTCAATAATCTCAACAATGTCACGTGCGAATTGTTGAGAAAATCAGAGTTCATTTTGTTCATATGTCGTTGGGTATGTTGGCCAGGGGTTGGCACACGGAGCCAGAATCCATTGCTCTCCGCACCTCAAATCTTCTGATTCATGGCCGAGTCGGCATCAAGTGCCGAGGCTGTTTGGCTCCTAAACATCATAATTATAAAGGTACAGTGCTACGGGACACAGAGATATGATCTGTTCTGTATTTCGGGTTTTTACGGGAACAAACAGAATTCGGCGAAAATCATAGAAGGAATCAAACTCTTCCATATTCTGGGCCGACATCAATGCGCTGGGAGTGGGTGAGACATACCGCATGGTGAGAAATTACTGTCTCTTCTTGAACCCAACCTTGGCCTTGCGATTCGGGAGAACAATGGGTCCAAACACGTCGTCGGGAGGGCGCACGCCCTCCATCTCAGCACGGAGATCATAATTGATGACGAGATGCGCAAGCATAGCCTTGAGTTCCGTTGCGGCGAAGAACCTGTTGCCTTGTACATCAGGATGTTATCAGGCAGAGAAAGTAGGATGCAGTACCGGCCGGGGCAGGCACGATGCTTGTGGCCGAATGGGAGGTGGTCCGCGCTGGTGGCGATCATTTGCCGACTCGAAACACCCTCGCTGGTCGTTCGATCTCGGTCTTCCCGCGCTTTCGAGAATCTGAATCCATCGAAAGTCTCGGGATCTTCGTACTTGGCTAAGTACGTGCACGTTGGTCATGAAAATTGCTTCCGATGAGAGTATCCGTTACCTGGATCAAATTGTGCTGGACGGCTTGCCGCGGTGATGATAGAGCCGAAAGGAAGCAGTGTTCCATCGGAAAATCTAAAGCCGGCGGGATCCACCACTTTCCGCAAAAGTGTGACTGGGAAAAAAAAATTGAGATCAGAGAGTACACCGAGGACGATGGATTACCAGGCCCGTTGTCGTGCATGCGCTGGGACTCGCGCAAAAAGCTGTCAATCTTGTGCATTCGATTCAGCGCCACTTGCGTCCATCCTAATTCCTGTACGGCTTGCTCCGCTTCTTCCCTCAAAGGTGCAATGTAATCTGGGTGGTTCGTGAGATCGAATAAAACATGGGTGAAGGTCTGCATAGGAACGTCAGAACGAGGTAAAAGGAGAGCAGTAGAAGTTCGAACCGCTGAAGCGGTATGAATGGCGGCCATATTCGTAAAAAGGATTCGCATGACGATTCTGGAGGCAGTTCGCTCCTGTCCCTCCGCCGTTTCAAGTAACCAGGAAATTAAGTCGTTCTGAAGCCAACCGAAATGAGTGCATGTAGGGCCAGACGAAGAGGAACGAACATACCGGTTTCCCCGGCCAATCGGGTCCCAACTCATCCTCCTGTGCGATCCGGTACTCGATGAGAGGTGCCAAATGTTTCATGCCCTTCCGGATGCTCTCATTTCCCGATGAAATGAAGGGTCCCAGGATACTGAATCCGGCAGACGTTAATCAGCTGAAATGGTGTACCGAACGCCGCGACTCACGGTCGCAACCTTGTTGGCAGCAGGTTGATAATTTGACTCCTAATCGCTACGTCGATAGTAAACTGGACGACTAGTTTGAGATAGTCTGGATCGCGACCTAGCACATTGACGAGCCTCAGCAATGGAATAATGATAAGGATTGGGCCACGAACATATGGGAGGGCCCACAAAGAGACGGTTAGTCGTACGAGCGACCACCGTCATCATCGTAGGCAGGACAGGCACGAGCTTCCAGTCTAAGGATAGAATTGAGAACAGAACCGTTGATCGTCGAAAACGGCCTTGCCTGCACCATGCAGACAAAACGTCTCATCAAAAGCGTAATTTATTTCATCATGGAGATCCGGGAAGCATTTTGCAAGGTTGCGTGTCAGGGTCACTCGAATAGTTTCAAAATGATACGGGTTTTGAGAGATCTCGGGTCCTAATAGATCATCAGTCGACCCACGAGTCCACTTATTATGCAACGAGCACACCAATGGTTATGTCTGCTTGAAACATCTGGACCATATTCCGTCAATCATGGTGTCGTGCTACATTCAGATGGAGCAGACTTACCTCTTGTTTCGCTGCAATAGATGACATGATACCTTCAGGTGCCGATGCCACCTCATCGATCAGAGTTGACCCAGAAACAACGAACTCCCAATTGAACAAGCGCGGCACGCGGAAGACGCGGCCTGGATACCGTGTGCAACCCTCCTTGACCATGGGCGGAGCGCGAATGAGGAATCGAAACCCCCCCGTGTAGTAGTCCCAGATTCCAGAGGATCCGACCGTTGGTATGGAATTGCCCTGCAGATTTGTGAGATGAGAGAGGATGTAGGTATGATCGTCTTGCCTGAGAGCGTTTATAACGCAGCCACAGGACAGAGGTTAGGCCCACGAGTGCGGATAGAAAGAGGATTGCATCCATGTCGATGGTGGGTGGGGAGGGCAACGTGTCTGTACCTCTCCAATTAGAGCGGCGGTAGTGCAGGATATCCTGACGTGTGGCGCGGCGTGCATCGGCAGTGACGGAAGAAGATATTATTGGCACAGCGGTGCAAATGGGAGACACACAACGTCAGGACGTCGAGGCGTAACCGCTCGTCTTCGGCGATAGAGCAAGCAGGTTTTCATGAGCGGACTTAGATGACGACGTAGTACCAGCGTGAAGCACTCCCGCGAGGGTCAGGGATGTCTCCGTGATCTCATCCCATGAATGGTCGGACGCAGGTCAGTGCCCATCATAGGCGACGCATGCAGGGAAGCCTCCGGGTCTGCAAGTGGGATGGGGAAGCAGATACTTGCGGGGAACGGACGGCCACGGTGTAGGGTGCTGTTTATTAATCCGGTTAAACATAGTTTTAAACATCTTATAAACCAGTTTTTAAATATAGCCGAGCCCGGCCCGGGAATCGCCGAACAAAAAAAATATGTCACCATCACCTTCCCAAACCCAATATTCATTGACGGACTGAATTTCAGGACAGAGAAAATCAGTTCAGCCTGTACTGTACTGTATGGATTTGGATTTGTTGGTTGTTGACTAGACTCAGACTACACTCAATTTGGAGATGAAAATTCAAGCCTTAGGTAGTCTCAGACTATCCTCTCATGACATCCCGTTCTTCTTATGACAGGGTTCCCAGAATGGGATGTCATGAGAGGATGGTCTGAGACTACTTACCAGTACAAATGTTGAAATCAAAAAAAAAATATGTTTTCCTGCTATTGAAAGTCAAATCATTTGAGAAATTCCCAGTTACGAATTAGGCTTGTCAAATGAGGTGTCTGCCAACGAAGCACAACACACCCATCGATGATTCTAAAGAGGTGCCGTTGCCCGTATGCAGTCATTGGGAAGCACCAACAGCTCGAAAATGGCAGCGGGAGACCTGATATTTCGTTTTTAGCCATTTTGGTACTACATTATAAACCGAAAATTATAAACTGTTTATAATTGCTGGGGAACTATAAACAGCACCCTACCACGGTGAGACAGGAATACCGTACGTGGGGACTCGGGAGTACGAGTAAGAGGTGTACACACTCAGCAGTTCGAGCAGGAGGGGCCCTGTGGGATGCGGCAGCCCCAAGTGACCCAGAGTCCGAACAGAATAAATTCTTCCTCATTGAAAAGCTCGAATGGCCCACACAATGACCCTCGGAATCCACTACCTCATGGATCAGGCATGCTGCACAACCATTCTTCTCATCGTGTTGCTCACTTCGCTTCAATTCAGAGTAGGGCTGCCACCCATTGCCGTGACGGCAACGGCCGTCGATTCGACGGCCGGTTTTCTTCTTTCCGAAACCTTGACAGGATGGGACGGGCGACGGGACAGCCGTTGCGGCTGTCTCGATGGGTAGGGTGGGAATTTAAAACTTTACCTCGCCTTTTGACCCTAATAAAATGTGGATGAGGACTGCAATGTCATGAGTTTGATTTCTACCTGACCACCCTGATGTTTTTGTGCTTCCAGCTTGAGAAACCAACCGAAACCTTGAGGTTGCACGTCAGCAATCATGATCGGGAGTTGCCGAAATCCCAACACAAGCAATATACCGTCTGTTTGGAGCCGGCAGAAATGTCACGGTAAGGCGAGCAGGAAGATGCATTCCTTCCAAGATGGAAGTCTCTGTGGACTAAATAATGATGGAAAGCATCAGTTTAAAGGTTGATTTATATGACCCGTTGAAACGGCCGTCACGGCCGTCGTTTGATGGGCCGTTGCTTGAGGCTATTCGGTTACTGGCACCCTTTTCAGACTATTCTAAACTGACTCGATCCGATTCGACAATCTGCAACAGAAACACTACTCACGCCAAATAGGATCTTGTCATCGCAGGTCCAGGAGGGATGCGGGCCCGAAAAGGAACGCAACGGCCTGGCAGCGCAACATGGCGTCAGCCTGGCATTGAGCGAATGTGACTTGACTTACTACCGTCAGTGGCACATGGACGGTGAATTCATTCAGTGGTGGTACATTTGCTTGGCAAGCAGGATGAAATTTGGGATGAGTGGTTGGACATAACATAACCATTTAGCCTGAGTGTGCGATCAGCGAGTAAGGTAGAGAGGATGCGTGAGCAGCCACCTAGTGACTGTACGAAGTGACTCCTCCCTGCAGCGATTGAAACCCGCACTCAACTACAGTCTAGTGCCGCTCCTTGGATCACGACCTATCAATGGATCATTCATTTTTTGCAGCACAGACATCCATCCCAGGGTCAAACCCTCTGATATTCCTAGTCATGTATGCCCTCTGAATTAATTTTGAGTGGGGAGGTTAACAGAGGCTCCCAAACGATGTGTTTTTGGGCATATCAATTCTTGATCACACCATCAGTGGCCTTCCTTTTGGTCCATTTTGCAACCATTTGGGAAGATTCTGAAGCATGATAGATGGCCATACCAGCTATGATTCACTCCTAGAGATCGAGGCAATCGGAGCAAAGTCTGGGCTTAAACAATTTGTGTAAGGGATGACACGTGAAGATTGCCATTTATGGCAGGCAGAGCCCTAATGCACCGTGGCTCTCAGAGTGCTTGTGTGGAGTTCAATTGTGCACAAGAGCCTCTTAATAAGTCATTAGGCTCTGTATGGACCCCAAAATGAGTTAAACAGGGGTACGAGACCGGACAATGTCAGAGAAAGTGGAGTGATCCACGGAACGGAACTGCAACATTTGCCATCAAAAAATCCATATCCCTTCCTCGTAACATACCACTAGACTCATAACCCGTCTGCCACGGCATCTCTAAGTGCAAGCACTTTGCCGCAGGCAGAGTGGTACAACTCGGGACAAACAATTGTCCTGAGCGAGGAGTTTGAAATTTTGAGTGGCGCCGATCACGGCCATCAGACACATTTCAAATGCCATCATTTCCCAAGTAAACTGGGATGTTTCATGCACCATCCCGGTCAGTCTCCTACCCAACCTCGGTTTCGGGGTTGAGGAATCTCTGTGGCAGTTTTTTAAAGGCGAGATCTCAGTAGTAATATTCTAAGACAAATCCCATCATAGCCCATCAATCCATCAGGCCTAGAACAAATTTAAACTCCGAACTTCAGGCCTCAACCCCTCCACGGAGGCTGGCTTTTAACAAGTGTAAACAACATAGCCACAATTTGGGTGAATGTTCATTGCCCGACACTATCCGCCCCGAAAATATCCCTGGGGCCCTCCACCATGCTCCAAATGGCTCCTGGGCCTCTGGGCCAAATTCCAGGAAGGGCAGCATTTCAGCGAGGATGGTTTGCAGACACCCCGCTATGCTGGTGGCTATGTTGTTTACGCTTGTTAAGGGCCAGCCTCCGTGGAGGGGTTAGGCCTTGAAGTTCGGAGTCTTTATATTCACGTGATTTGATATTATGACAGTTTCGTGATGACTACAGAGATTTCGCCGCTGAATCCCACTACAGAGATTCCTAACACCGAAACCGAGGTTGGGTAGGAGACTGCATCCCGGTAGGCCATAAGAGAAATCTGAAGAGACAGATTTCAAGATGTATGGCTATATATTCTTGCTTTTCTTTGGAGTTTTCACTCTGCCTTCATATCCAGCCCAGAACACGAGAGAAGGAAAAAGTTTAAACTCCGCGCGCAGGCCAATCAATCAATCCGAGATGTACCAGTCTGCCTGCGGCAAACTGCTTGCAGTACCTCAAATGCTGTAGCGCAGACTGGTAACGAGTCTAACATACCACTGCCAAGATCATCAAAGTTCAAGTGCAGAATAACTCAATACATGCTCTTTAAATTCAGAATTCATTGTGTCCAAATATAAGTTCTAGGCATCAAAGTAGTGATCCAAGGAGCGGCGCAGACTGAACTCACGCGTCGACGGTCGCCCCATGTGATCTGATTCAGATTCCGCTCGATCACGTAAAATCGGTTCTCCTCCGACTCTCCCCTCATGGGTTCCACCAGCGCCGGATTTGTGTCCTGTCTGTCTGTCTGAAATACTTCGATTTCTCGCGAGAGTCTGCGGGCGGTAGCTGAACCGTCGATCTGCACAGTGCCAGCTACTAGTGGACATCGACTTTCAATCGACTTTCCACAATCTCAAGAAAGAGCGATGAAAGAGACCATGCGAAGTGGAGCCGTCATACTCGGTGCGCATTCTGGCTCGCCGTTGTTTGTCGATCATCCCCGTTAGGAGGTTCATACTGACAGCCATCTTTCGTGAAGCGCCCGGGTGAAGAGACGGAGAAGATCACGCACGAAACGCTCGCTGTGGTGGAACACGGAGTCTACACGGCCGGTTTCAGGGAAAAGAAACGCTCGCTGCAGAATCTCTCCACTCCTCCGACGGATTCACGCGATGCTGTGCCCGCACACCACAGCAGACCGATCATGGCCCTCATTTTGTGCCTTTGCGACGTTCTCCGGGGTATGGAGGGCACGCGCTTGTCGCATCAGGAAAAACCAATTTGCTACTCAGCCACGGGCCAGGGTCTCAAGCACTGGTAGCTCTGATAGCTCTTGGCCGCTGCTTCGTAGCCCCTGATAGCGCTGGTAGCCATCCGCTTAAGGTCTGGAGCATCTGATAGCCGACCCCTACGGATCAGTAGGTCTGATAATCGGGTATGACAAGAGGAACAAGACCTGTGTGAACTAGAATTTCTGTCGATAATCTGCAGACGAAAGTACCACATTCAACCAAGATAAATGAAATACTTATTGGACTTACTGATAGTCAGACTCGCAAGTTTTTAACGCCAAGTCATTTCAAAGTCCGCCGCACGTGCGAAATTGCGTGATTGTTTTGATACCAAACAAACGTTGGTTGATGACTCTTTCTCTTCTTCTCCCCATCTCCCCGCTTCGTCTCCCCACCAGAGGACCGCTGGACCGTGGCCGACGCTGTCTGTGACCCTCCCGATACCTTACATATACCCTATCTGGACTGGAGTCACCTTTCCGAGGGCTCATCATGGCGCACATTCCCTCAAGACGTTAGCATCGTATTCCCTCTTTGTATCCCTTGTGCTTCGTCAAGACTAAGATCCTCACAAATGGCACCTCCAAGTGCTCCTTTCCCTTCAAGACTCTTTCAAGACTTGATTAGCCCGGGCGCAGCAAGTGTGGATCGATTACTATCAAGACCAATACTACTGTGTCATCGCATCAAATACCATCGACATTGCGACAAATACCTTCGATTCGGATGACCCGTTGCTGCAGCCCTTCTTGGCTGTTTTCTTCCCGCATCTTCCTCTGTAGCATATCCGCGTCGTTCGGTGTTGATCGATGATCGGTGAGTTTCTGATTTTATGCCTGCAATCCTTTTCTGAGCCCCGTCAGGTTATTCTTTTGTGTATTCTTTTGTTTCATGGATGTCGTGCTTGTGAGTGTTTATATTATTTACTTATTGTGCAGTTCTCTCATTACACCTGTTCCTGTAGTCCTTGTGTGCACATTCACGTTGCATTCTCGGCCTGGTGCTTGAGGTCGGCAACTTCCCTGGTTAGTTTACAGGGTTGTGGTTCCATTATTGTATTCCATAGTTTGAATCCATTTTTTTGGGATACATTTCATTTTGCGCCCGAACTATCTGAGTTATACGTGGATACTGCGCGCTATTGAACGCTATGAGCTGCTACGGAGATTCACAGCCAATGCTACCAGCAGCTATCAGGCGCTATCAGATCGCATGTGATAGCTACCAGCGGCTATCAGATTTTGGCGGAGTGCTATCAGCCCTCCATAAGGGGGACTTGTCGACGGGGCTACCACAGGTATGAGGTCTACCAGACGCTATGTAGTCAAGCCGTTTTTCCCTGATGCGAGCCCCGCGGCCGCCGTTCTACGCCTCGCACAACAATGCGCACGCTCCGCGCTACACTCGCACGTGATGGTCTTCACGCGCGTGCGCATCGTGCGCATGGGTGCTTCCCGGAGTAGGCGCTGCCAGGCGATGGGGCAGCGAACTCTCAAGTCAGAACGTGTGACCGATGTGTGCGGACATGGGAACAACACCACAAGAAAATTCAGCTCGATAGTCCCGGAGTCCCCATGAAAATCTTCAAGTACTCCCGTTGTTGTGGGGATCGGCTCAACCCGGAACCGGTGAGCAGTCTGTAACCGGACCCCTTCAATTCACACTCGGATTCGCCCATTTTTGTGAGGAATCCCGATCCATGATGTAAGTCCACCGTGATCGGGATTCAACTAATTTGTCTCTGTAAAGGATGGCTTGGACCTCAACCTGGAGCGGAAAAATGAAAATCTCAAAAAAGTGTAGCGGAATATTAAAAGTGCACTTTGACCCTCATACTCGCCCTGTCAGGGTTTCACAGCGTCGATTCTCCCAGCGGTTTGGAGATTGTTGTGGAGTATTCTGGAAATGTGCTATTGAAGGTATGCAACTGCATGATTTGTTCATACAACGCCTCCGGGCACTCCTACGTACATTCCCAGGCGGACACTGATGGTCACTATTTTCCTAGTACCTATCATTTGCCTACGATTTCACGGACCTGCCCAACTCTGGTATTTTATCTAAAAAAACACCACGGTATTAATTGCCACACTCATTCCTGCATGCACCTGGATTGGGCAGGCCGAAGAACTGGAATGCGTCGCCGGTCAACTGCCCCGAGCCTCCCTATGCAGCCCATGAGCATGGATGTTGAATCTCACAAGTGAATCACGATCCATACCTCCGCACATACTAAGCTAACGATCGAGAGCGCGCTTTCGCAGTCCTGCACGGTCGCATTGTGGCTGTTGACGGGGTCCGTGTTGCGCGCCCTGAAGTCACCTGGAGTTCACAATCAGCAGCGGGTCCGGAGCGCAGACCCCGAGCGAGGCAGGGACTCGGATATATATCGACGACGAACACTTCGAGCCCGCCGCCGTGGTGAAGCAGCGCTGGGTCGAGGCGCCTGGCGGGATCTGCACCGAATATCCATCAGTGCATTACTTTGCGTCTGGAATGAGAAGGCCCACCACTTGATTTGTGATGGTGCTGCAGAAAGCTGTGATGGCGGCCTCGCAGGAGCCGGTGGTCTGCCCGGTAGCACAATCGAGCGTCAGCTGCTGCGCGAAAGTAGGGGTGATCATGAGCGCGAGGGCGGCAACAATCAAGGCCTGTCGGGAACGCGTGAGAAGTGCGAAGAATGGTTGCAGGACATTGTTTGCCTTCAGGGTATAGAACATGGCCGTTGGTTAGAGAGACCTGGGGTTGCACTCTATGCTTTTTTATATCCGCGACACAGAAGATCCCAGTTTGGCATGGTCCGATGTGCGCGCTCTTCACTTCATTCTCTGTGTCAACGAAAGCTTGTCTGCATAAGCTCGTTTGTGCGCAGCCTCACCGGAAGAATTCTTCTTTTTTGCCGCCATTTACACGCGGTCCTATATCCCGTGTTAATAGGCAGTGCCGAGTCGGAGATCATACATGCTTTCCGCCATTCTCCAAGTCACTGTCGAAGGAAAGGGTCCTATTCTGGCGCCCAGTTAGCGCCCAACCGTTTCACATATTCGTTCCGTGACCCTCGCCTCGAGTCTGACCCACGAGCTCGGCAGGATGTGTGTGGAGAGGATGCGTGCGATCACGACGGCAGGCTTAACGTGAGACCCGCACCCTCGAATCACTCAGCTCGTGGGAGAGCAAGGGCCCGGGGACGAAAGAAAATGCGGACAGGTTGGGCGCTAACTGGGCGGTAGAACAGGCCCTTTCCTTCTACGACATTCATCACTTCCACTATTTGATGGGCATGAGATAAAGTAGCTCTTCGCGGCAACGCGGTGACCCTGCCTTCCTTAGATGTGGATAGCTCAACACAGCTGTTATGTAAGTTGACTCCACCACGTTCTCTTCATTGTGGCTCGAAGTCAGATTTGCTGGAATGATTCCGGGTTGAACTTATAAACGAAAGTATTATGTAAATTGGACTGCATATATTTGACAGTGACTTGGAGAATGGCGGAAAGCATGGACGACACAACTTCTAGCTCGGCGCCTATGCACACGGGGTCTAGGACCGCGTGTGTCGGGGATAATAAGACCTGGGGTCCTGTGTCGTGGATATAAAAGCATCGAGTGCAACCCCAGGTCGAACGACCACCGGACATGTTCTACAACGTCATCAGGGAAAACCTCCTTTCCAAATTTGCCTCCAATTTGGAAGCCATCTTCTAGATTCCCCCAATCCAGGGTAATTGGGCTAAATTACCTGCATTGCCTGTCTTTGCGTGAGCTGCATTTTTGAAAGTTGATAAATCAGCATAAGTAGAGAAAGAATGAATAATTGATTGAAATACCAGTCAGCTAAATCGATCTTGAAGTCAGGGCGTCGTGGAATCCAATACGGGAGCGTGGCGAGAGAAATGTAAGTAGTTTGAATGCACCCAGCTAAAGTCCATCGGATCAAAATGCTGACTTACTCGCGCACGTGAGCGCGACAGGATGGTTCGTTTTGATGCGGCGACAACAAGATCAAACACCTCTCTTCCTTTCCCCCCATCTTGCCTGCTCGCCCTCCCTCATTTCTCACCAGATCTTTTGCCTTATTCCCGGATCTCCCCCTTCTGCAACATCTGATGCCTTTGTAGGTCTTTCGACACGATTCGCAGCGCGCGCACTCTTAGATCCTCACGGACATGATATTGGACGGATGGAGTCCCGTCCAGTATGCGGCATCAACGACTCCTACAACCGCTCCTATACTCACTACTCCTTCGACAGGATCTTTGTCCCATCTCCAAGCGGATTCGCCGTAGTTCGGCAGCATAGCTATGGACATGACCGTTACGTAGCATCTCCAGCCTCGTTCCTCTCAGCATTCATACTCTTCTCAAGCTTTCGTCGTCTCGCTCAATGGGTATCAGGCCCCGGAGGTGCGCCACTCCTGCATGGCGCACCTGACTTTCCGATCCGTGTTGCGAGAAACTGCGTGACATTGCTTCGCGCCGCTCAAGTCAGTTCAGTGATATAGCTCTTTGGCGTGCTGTTGTTGTTGATGTGCCTCACTGACTTCTCTCAGGTCCTCCTCTCCTCCCTAACTTTGCCTAATTTCCTATCGCTTACTGGTAGTTATCGCAATACGGCAGTCAATGGGCATGTGATGCGGGCAGTTACTGGTGTGCTATTATCGCAGTTTGAAGTGCATGTGCTCTAACCACCCAGCCACTGTCACTGCCACGGTCATAGGTATACTTGCAAATCATCAGTGTGTGATCTTTCATGCCCAGGACGACCGGATTTAGAAGACTTCGGGCATGTGAATATTCCCCGTTTCAGTCTCCCTGTCATCTTATTTGCTCTGTAGAAGGGACTCTTCATGTCCGGGTATTTTGAGCTGTCGCTGGAGCAGGCTTTGCACTCCACCCAATGTAAACAGCTTGTGAATGCATGTAATCATATTTTGACCACATGGCGGCCAGGTGAGCTCTCGCCATTTTGTTCTATCTGCATCTGCTTGTTGTACTAATTCGAAACTTCCTTCCCAACTCGAGTCGGGCACAATTGATCTATCGTGGTAAGTAGGGTTATGAATGGATGTAGTAATCATGTGTATCTTAGATAGATCGTCAATACATCTATTTTCACTATCATATCCGATGAATCTGAGCACCCATATGAACCCCAACCTATCTGAAACCCCACAGTAATCGAGCCGAATGCAAGGTAATCTACATGAAATTGGAGGCAAGTTATTTTCAACGTTACTAGGAAGGTAATGGAACTAATCGAGGATATTCGGCCCAAATTGGTCCAACTTGGAGGCAATCCTGGGGTATTGCCAAGGGAGGGTTTCCCTGATGGTGAAGGTAAACAACGCCTTGCCCCCATTCGTCGCACTATCTCACTCGTTCCGCACAGCTCCTGACTGTCGCTGCGCTCGCGTCCGTGATCACCCCTGCGCTGGGGCAACTGACGTGCTTTGCCTCGTTTCCCGATGCTACGTTGGGCGACTGCACGGGGTTTATCGCCACCTTCTGTGCCTCCATTGCAGGGGAGCTGGTGAGGCTGGGCTGTCTCTGCAGAAGCAGGTACCATTATTCATGGACGTATGGCAGATTCAGCCGGGTGACACAGCCGCGCAGTGCTTCCCCGGGCCCACTGTGGCAAATTTGAACTGTGCCATTTATGATTCCACGCGGCGGAATCTTCACATCACTGACTACACAGAACAGGTGACTTTACTGCGATCAACGTAGGCACGGTCGCCGACAACATCGACGTGGACACCTGCGAAGACGTCCTTGCGGCCGTCAACGCGCAGTGCGGGCCTATCGTCCGTATTTTGTCATATTCACTACGAGTCCGTGTTCACGCGCCACAGGGGGGGTTGGGGCAGCCCAGCGGGCAGGAATTCCAATATTACATCGACCCCAACCGGGAAACAGACGTGTGTGGGCCGGTGCAATGCCCCCCAGACGGCGGTTCGTCAGATTGTCGTGAGAGATAGTGGAATCTGATATTATGTCCTATTAGATTTCTGAAGCCCAACTTGACCCCAACGCATACCTCGACGCCGACGCGAAGTTCGCAGTATCGAGTGATGCACAGAGCACTGGTTTGCATGGCATATGACCTCCGTTAATATGCGAGCGGTGTCGCGAGAATTAAAAGATTAGGTTTTGGATACCATAATGCCATAAAATATTTTTTTTGAGGAGACTGATTAAGCGAACTGAATTGTTCGACGTTGACCAATATCATTGGCGTAATTAGCTCCTTTCCTCCTACAACTGTCAAAGTTCGGCACATTCCGTATCTGCACTGGCTCTGATCTAAACATCCACCACATGCCCTCAAGAAACGCTTGTGGCATATTTGATTCACGCTGTCTGTGGTCAAGAAATCTCCCACAATGGTCTACCCCGCGTCCTTGGGTGCCCGCCCGCCACTCGAGAGCTGGGAAACAAGATTTTGAGAGCGCCGCGTTGCGACGATGCATGTTCCAAACCCTTCTCTCAACTTCGAAGCCGAATACGCCTGCGCTCAAGACAACATCCTCCCCCGCCCACAATGCGAGCCGATCCGGGGTAACCTCCGTCGTGGATGACCTCAGCTCGCGCACAAGCGATCCGTGCGCCATCTGCACGCTGCGGGGCAGCCCGGCGCGGCCGAGACGTCGCATTTCATTCCACGGGCGATGCGGAATCGGGCGCGCACGCCGTCTCTGCAGATACCCGTGGCCGATGCGGCGCGGGACATCCGGTTCGTCAACTACGTGCCGACCGCGCGATTCGGCGCGCGGTCATCGCAAACTTGCCCATACGCGCCAGGAATGGCAGCGGTAGAACGCCCAGCTCCGCGTAGATGTGAGTCCCGTGCTCCTTCTCTCTTTCTGCCCTCTAACGCATCGCGCAGGAGTGCAGGAGTCGAATCCATGCGCTCGGAATTCCCGCCCTCTCATACGCTCCGCCCGCGCGATGCGGCAACCCACCCCACTTGCTCGTACGCTGGTGCTACGACCGAGACGAGCTCGACGCGAATCGGAGACGCCCGCATGCGAGCGCGGTGCCGCCCCCAGTCTATGCGCGGTTCCGCACCTCGCGTCCCGCACGCCGGTGCCGCCAACGCTTCGAGTCGACACCGCACACTCCCCGGTGTCGCGCAATCCCGAGCCCCGCCATCGGCGCGCGCACCCCCGCGTTCCCGCGTTCCCGCCTCTGCGTCAAATCTCAGCGTCGCGTCCTCCCGCCTGCGTTCCCGCACGCCAATGCCTCTGTGTTGGATCCCAGTGGCACGTAAACCCCGAAGTCAAACGTTGTTACGTCTATTTCTTTTATTATCATTGTTTTGCTGCTGGTAATTCCTTCGCAAGAAAATAAAACAAGTCCGGGAAGTGGAAACGACGCGCTCAGTGATCTCGGCTTCAAAGGTGCTCCCAATTCGTGAGAAATCCCAACGCCGGAGGTAATTCACGCGACTTGGATCCGCAAAAGGATGGATTCGGAGAACTTGGAAACGGAGCTGGAACGGATGAGGCTAGGTAGGATTAATTTCTGATCTTGGTGCAAGTATTTTCACACCACGCCGAGGCCATCGCAAGCCAACTTCGTCCACAGGTTCCACCGTTCAAGGTCACTTCACTGGAAATTTATTTTGATACAGTATTCCATGTACGTATTGGCATCGCACCTCTCAGATCGATACGTACCGAGCTTTCCCTCAGATTCCCCGCCCTGAGCATTCGTTCTTCATCCAACACGTCCTGGGTCAGTTCTTGATCACATATTGACTTGACCATCGTGTCAGATCCTCAAATTGTAGTTTTGGTCTGGCTCTTTCCTGCCGACTCGGGGGGTTAAACACTTTATCGAATTTCAAGTAAGTCTTAGTTGTCCGTTCTTTCATTTCATTGTTATTCCTAGATGCTTCGCAGATTTTTGGATTCTTGTAATTTACTTGGGCGCCAATCCTTGGATCGAAGCAAGGGCGTTTGGACCGCCGCGAGGTCAGTAAGTACTCATGCATGCATTCCTCACTGATTTGAATTCCCAACCGCGTACACACAGGCAGACTGGTCTCGTTATTATAGTTCCATCAATACTGAATTGGGCCCTTCAGGTTACCTTAAAAATTAGCCGGCGCTCCCTCTTCAACCAACATGCCCCGAGGTATGTGCATGCAGATCAACTTTCCTTCGAGTTCCATTCACGACTCGGAGCGGGCGCCTGATTCCTTTCCTTCGAATCCCTTCCATCGCCGCCCTGTTCCTCGTCAGCTCTCCGAATTGATGCCTCAAGCAGCCAAGCTGTTACAGACGAAGCCCAATATGACTCTTACCCCGCGAGACAATTCTATTCTATGCTCCCTCATTCGATCGGTCGGTTCCCCAACGCGCGCGCCTGCTCGGCGCAATTTCCGCGCTGCGTTCCCGCCGTGTCCTTGGCCGAAGCGCGTCATTAGCCTTTTGGGAGCGATGAGGGTTCTGCTGTTCTAGTCAACGATCCTCGCCGCCGACCCCCAGGGCCTTGCTTCATTTTCGATTCCCGATGAATCCACCCCGGTCCCTTCCCGCATCGCTGTGAAATTCCTCCCTCGCACCCTCGTCTGCATTCTCCTTCTTCGGCGTCACGGTCTGCGTCCTCGTCTACGTCATTCCGCATTCCCGGGCTCTAGACTGTGCTTTACTCTGCATGCTCGGCATCCGGGGGGCCGGGAGCGAGTCGGAACATATGATGGAGCGCGGGAAGCATCGTGGAGCGCTGCCAAAGAAAAAGAAAAAGAAAAATCTTTCGCGCCGTTTGTTTCGTCCCCGCAAAACGCCTACCACGCTCGCAGCCATGGCGCGCGTATGGCGGCCGTTCCGTTTCCCGCGCTATTTGAACACACGCGGAATGCTGTCGAGCACTCGACCCCCATAGCTATGACGTTGGAGGCGCGGAGCAAGTGGTTTGGTGTGACCGCTCGTCGAACTCAGTGAAGTTAAAATACGGAGGTGCGGATAATCCGAAACCCGAACGCATACCCTGCAGGAAGATTAAAATCCCAGAAGCAGAGGTCGAAGAAGCCGGAAGGAATGTAGATCGCGCTCTGTTCTTTCTGTCGGTTCTTTCAAATCCACGTTTCTGTTCTTCTCTGCAGCTTTTGAACATCAACGCCAAATCAACGATCTTCATTCCGAATATCCCTGATGAAATTCTTGTTTGATATCACCCTACTCGCCGCTCGTCATATTTCTCAGACCAAAAACAACCAGTAAGTGAACTAGCGTCAATGGCGGGTCTCGTTCAAGTTCTCAAGTTCTATTTATTCGGTTGTGATTCTGTTCAGAGTCAGCCACTTTGTCTCACATTCGGGGACTGGTTTCGAACATGCCGCGACGTCAACTTGCCTGGAATGGGGATCGGAGTACGTGGTGGGTTCTAACTGTTGCATTGGTTTGTCTTAACGGTACAAAAAGGACGGGCGGTCAATACTTAATCCCAATTTAAAAATCGTTACAAGTACAAGACCAGCAGGATCCACCATCAGCCCCCAAGAATTTACCAGTGCCTGTGGGTGACGAGGAATGGAATATCTGTGCCAATATCTATCTTCAACTCTGGAGGCTGAAAAGACGCGAAGGTGAGCCAGCCCAACAAGATAGTCTATTCGCGCGTGTGTATCGGAGCATTGACCACGATCGATGAACATTCATCATTCCCGAGTAGCCCGCATCCTACCTAGTATCGATTGCCCCTGGCTCATGGGATCTTCCGAGTGGTTTAGCGCCCCACTGTCAAGATGAAGGAATCAAAGTTGCCTCGCCTCATAGATCATGCGGTGCTGGACACCCGTATTTATATCTGGGTTTAATGCGTTGCTGCCAGACCGTGCGTGAGTCGTACACCAAACGGCACCGTAGCCTGGCTGTGGCATCCCTTGGTTCGGCAAAGCGCCTACTGGAATCTTCCCAGCGCCCGGGGTATCTTTTGGTTTAGCGCCTCACTGTCACGAATAAGCTCCGAAGATGAATGAAAATATAACTCGCGTGTTCAAGAAGGGGATAGAGGGGACATACTGGTAACACGCGGAGACGGTGCTATATTCTATGAATATCATGTCAGGACCGGGAAATATTCCTTCGAATGGCAGCACTGTTATTGGGCAGCGCCTAAATTATGTCTCGGCTTAGCCCTTCGCTTTTAGATAGACAGGTCTAGAACAGTTTTAACAGCTGGCATGACAGCAAGTGGGATCGATAGAGAAGAGGGCCGTTGGCAGTCGTGTACGCGACATGTTGATCAAAAAGAAACCTGTCATGTTGGGAAAATAGAGGAGTCAACCAAGGTTCCGCCTGCACCCGGGGCGATAATACCATTCCATCCACGGGGACAGCTGATTTGTAACAAACTTCAAAGGGATCGGCGGAATCGCTTTGAGAAACGCCCCGTTCAAATGCCACTTCCGGCGCTAAAAGAACAAGAGTCCGGCAGTAATACACCTCGTTTGTCGCCCAACCGATGTGCCCGTGTGGAGACATGTCTACACGAGGCTGTGGTAACGACCTGTGACGCCGTAGGGACGGATTCGAGCAAGGTTCGAGTCTATGTTTAGTCCAACGCCACACCTAAGCCTACAATTCACCTTGAAAGTGTCGTACTCTGGAACCTGGAACCCATTCGAGTTCCCGGTTGGGCCCAAGGCCGGCTGGGACCACTATGTGGATTTTAAATCTGTTGCTCTCCCCCTTACCTGCTCAAATAGTGCCATTGACGATGGACGAGGGACAGGTTTCACAGCATCACGGCCGGACAAGCTGTAGCTTGAGCCGAAAAGGAAAGCAATCGGGGAAAATACGCAACGTCTACGTGTTACGTGTATGGACGTGGACAGACGTGGGACGACAATCAAAGCCCACCGATGATGACCAACACAGCCATGAGTGCCGGAGGGTCTTGGGAAACTATTCAATATCTTACTTGAGCGTGCATTGGTTGAATTCAAGAGAAACGCAAGGTAATGGATTTCTCCCAGAAGAAATTCCTCCCTTCAATCGTCGTAGTCGTATGCCTGCTTTGCCTTATAATCAAGTTGAAGGTTCATAGTCAACTCCTCAATATCCACGCATGGACGAGTTTGGGTTGAGACTAATAATCGGTGACAATTCAACCTCTCAATCCAACTTTCCCTTGCATGATAGCAGTAAATTGGTCTCAACCATGGCCTGATCTAATCAATGTAATGGTCGTCCGTTCCTGTCGCGCAACTGAGTTTCAGAAGTCAAAAGTCAAAGTCAAACAATATGTACTTTCACTTTGCTCCCGCTTACCCCGAAGAAGGGTGGGTAGGTTGTGGACAAAACAATGTGAAAATCAAGGCGATGATGATACATTGAAAGGTACCAAGGTCTCCTGAGATGCACAAAATTGAGAACATCCCCCGCACTCTACACGGGGGTTACCAGATATAATGATCCCCATTCATTTGCTCGCAAGCACAACATCTTTTCAAATGCGTGTTTTCTTGCGGCGCAGTGTGCTATTTTGGGACAGGGCAACAGCTTTAGAAATTGCTATTAAATGCTCGTGGAAAGCAGTACAGCGATTCGAGTAAGGATATTATATGGGGCTAAATCAACCAGCACAATGCGCTGTGGAAATTACATTGCAACCGTGCACAAATCACCGGATATTCCGTAATCTCCGAAGTGACTTACTATATGCGACTGGGTATAGTGGGCCACCCCCAGGTAGTGGGCAACTTGCGAATATATCATGTAGGAGCTGATGATCATACAACTTTGAGGGGTAGGGACTGAGTACGACCCCAGAGGACGTCCCATACCAAATTTCGCGTCAAGTTGATGCTCGGATCAAAAGTTACGCGATGTCCGATCGGAATCCGAAGCGTGTGAGCCATCATTTCTTATCCTCTCCGTTCGGCCGACGCTTGCCGCAGCTCTTTCTCCACCAATTCTCTACCGTTTCGCAACTTCCTGGGTTCGTTATGCTGCCCTGATGAGCCGCATTCACTTATAATCTGTTCCAACGAAGTTCAACATGGTCTGATGGTCATGACGTGCAGGAGACCTACAGATACTCGTCTGCTACTGTACTATTTCGACCAAGTGTTCACAGCATGTCACCCGTCACCTAAAGTGTTCATATTTTTGGGTGTTCATTCCTCGGCAATCATTGGAAAGTTACCATAAATGGTAGTCCGGCGAATGCCGGACCGGAAATTTTCGCAGTTTTTAGCCTATTTGGGCCGCAAAATCTCACCGTCACCCGTCACCTACACCAAAAGTGTTCAGTTCACGACCCTCTGTCACCCGTCACCTGAACACTTGGTCGAAATAGTACAGTATTCGGAGTGGGTCCGGCGAATGATTCACGTATCTCACAATCCTGTCAGCGGATGGGCCTGCCGTGCCACACATGTCATACTGGTATGTTCCTCGTATTTAAGCATCACCCAACGTTTTTATCTAGCTAATATGCTCCTCACCATGGCCCATCACCTGCCACCAGCCACTTTCGGTGACCCAAAAGTCCGAGTTTTTTCGGATGGCTTGCTGGGCACTTGGAAAAGATATACACTGTTGGGCGTGTCCGTCCATATCCTATATCGTCACTGGTCGGTTATTTTGGGGTTACACCTCTCCTATCTCTGATTAGGTCGTCAATTTAGTGACATCCGCCATTTGGGCTAATTTCCTCCCTTCCAAGACACTTTGTTATACCATTTCCAAAGTCCATATGCACATGAAGACCATCTAAAATCATGGATAGAGATCCAATCCTCGTATAAGGATCCCATTTTATCGCCAATTAGGCCCTCAGCGACTCGTCCAGCAAGGTGGCCCACTACCTGGTTGTTTACCCCTTTCGGCATCCCGATCGGAAAAAATTCGAGACACGCCAAACATGTCATGTAAATTTGGCGAACACTGCTCGCACAACTCCTAATAGATAGTACTTCAATATGAGAGCCCCAGGAGCTTCTTGAGGCCTTGGTAAATCCTGTCCAGAGCCATAAACTCTTAGGTGGCTCAGTACCCAGTCACATATAGTAGAGGCTAGAGCTGTTGAATAGTTCCAAAGGCTGTGTGGTTTGCAGAGGAATGTGACATAGCCCCTTGATTTTTTCACGTCAATGGAGGAGATCCATAAGACTGCGGGTATTTCTCGATAGTAGCCAGGATGGAAGCAGGGGGGGAGGTGTGGCGCGGGTCCTTGGCCATTGATGTACCCGTCGGAGAATCGGACCGTCTTTTCGTGTGAATGAAACAGTGAATTTGATACTTGACATCAACGTACAGCAGTTCCGCCACCTATGTTTTCGACTGACAGCTGGGTGCCAAAGAACTTTGATGGACAGGAACTTCTACCCGGTAAGTTCCTTGTGCGGCGTATTTAAAGAGGAGGCTACTAGGAGGCTTCTTTATCAAAAATTCCTACCCTCAAGATGTTAGCATTCCTGAATACCGGTAAAATGTGCTTCGAGTTGCCACATCATGATCTGACTGTGGCTGAAGCCAGCAACAACCATGGACAACTCAAATGGAGCCCCAGATGCTGGGCTTGTGAGTGCCAAGTTGGGGCAAAGAATATGGCTCATGTGGCAACAGAATAGGTCTAGTACAGTGACCACAGAGCACAAAGTAAATGATCAAGAACAAGCAGTGAGTTTTAGACAATGGCATTAACAATTCGGGGAACTGGAGAATTGCGCACAGGTGGAGGCAGAACAGCTGCTCGCAAGTCAGATGTTTCCAAAGACTTCCTCAAGTTGGCACAGTCATTCCTGGAGAAATATACAAAATCAGCCCACCTTCAGGATCTCGAGGCTGCACAGGAGAATGCTCGAGCAGCTGCAGCACAGACAACTGAGGGAGACCTTGATCTTGCTCGGTGTCTGAAAAAGCTTGCAGTGTCCTTCCGTGACCGATATTGAAAATCAGGGAACCTGCAGGATTTGAACACTGCAGTGGAAAATGGTCGGGCAGCAGTGACACACACATCTGAGGGCCACCCAGATCTTGCTGGGTGTTTCAAGAGCCTGGCAGTGTCCTTGACTGAGCGATATAAAAAAACAGGCAGCCTGCAGGATATAGAGGCTGCATTGGAGAATGGCCAAAGTGCAGTTGAACAGACACCCAAGGGCCACCCTAATCTTGCACAACGGCTCCACAACCTTGCAGTCTCCTTCCGTGATAGATATCGAAAATTGGGCAATTTGCATGATCTAGAGGCTGCATTGGAAAAGGATCAGGCAGCTGTGGAACAAAATTCCCAAGGGAATCCAGCTCTGGCTACATACTTCCAGAGCTTAGCATTGACCTTCCATGACGGATATAAGAAATTGGGCAACATTCAGGACCTGGATGCCACATTGGAGAATGGTGAAAGGGCTGTCACCGAAACACCCAAGGACCACCCAGCTCTTGGCAGTCGCCTCCATAAGCTTGCAGTTTCCTTCCATAAGAAGTATTGAAAATTGGGCAACCTGCATGATCTTGATGCAGCGGTGGAAAATGGACAGGCTGCTGTCCAACAAACTCCTGAGGGCCACGCAAACCTTGCTGGGCGCTTGCAGAGCCTGGAAATATTCTTCACCAAGCGATATAAAAAAACAGGCAACCTGCAGGATATGGAGGCTGCATTGCAGAATGACCAAAAGGCTGTCGCACAAACACCCCAGGGCCATCAGGCCCTGCCTCAACGCCTCCAGAACCTTGCAGTGTCTTTCCGGGACAGATATAGAAAATTGGGTGACCTACATGATCTTGACGCAGCAGTAGAAAATGGACAGGCAGCTGTGGACCAAACTCCGAAGGGACACACAGATCTGCCTGGGCACTTGCAGAGCCTGGTAGTGTCCTTCACTGAGCGATATAAAGAATTGAACAATCTACAGGATCTCGAGGCTGCACAGCAGAATTCCCAAGCAGCCGTAGCCCAGACACCTGTGATCTTGCTTGGTGTCTGCGAAAGCTTGCAAGGTGCTTCCGTGAGAGATATAAAAGATCAGGCAACCTGCAGGATTTGGACGCTGCATTAGAAAATGGTCAGGCAGCTGTGGAACAGACTCCCCAAGGGCACCCAGATCTTGCTGGGCACTTCAACAGCCTGGCAAGATCCTTTGCCCAGCGATATCGAAGAACAGGCAACCTGCAGGATATGGAGGCTGCATTGCAGAATGCCCAAATTTGTGTAACAAAAACACCCGAAGGTCACCCAGCTCGGGCGCGGCACCTCCAGAACCTTGCAGTGTCCTTCTGTGACAGATATCAAAGATTGGGTGATGTACATGATCTAGATGCTGCCTTTGAAAATGGTCAGGCAGCTCTGGAACAGACTCCCAAAGGGCACCCGGATCTCACTTGGCATTTACAGAGCCTGGGAATGTTCTTCAATGAGCGATATCAAAAGTCAGGGAACCCACAGGACCTTGAGGATGCATTGGAGAATGAGCAACAGGCTGTTGAGCAAACACCCAAGGGAGACACAGATCTTGTGCACCGCCTCCATGGCTTGGCAAAGACCTTACGAGTCCGATATGAAAAATTGGGGAACTTGTGTGATCTTGATGCAGCAATAGCAAACGGTCAGGCAGCTGTGAAACAAACTTCCAAAGGCCATCCAGATCTGGCTAGGCTCTACAACGGCCTGGTACTGTCCTTCCAAGTCCAATATTCACGATTTGGCAACCTGCAGGATCTAGAAGCTTCATTGAAAAATGCTCAGGAAGCTGTCGCACCCACACCTGAGGGCCACCCAGATCTTGCTCGGCACCTCCGGGACTTAACACTTTCCTTCACTGCACGATATCGCAGATCAGGAAACCTGGATGACCTTAATGCAGTGTGAGCCGGTTCCACACCCCAACTCTGGAAACTCGTAATATTCCTCACAACAACGGAAACGACTAGCGGAGAAGGAGGATATTCCAAACGGGCATACTCAGAACGTTAAAAACGGATGGCACCGCCGGGAGTCGAACCCAGGACATCCGCGAAACAATATGTTCTCCCTCAAGTAAACCGCGGTGCAACACCCTATGCTACAACACCGATATGTGGATGGGCACAGAGGTTGTCTCGAAGGACACATTCCGTCAACGATAAAAGCATGGAAACACTGTTAAGTCGCCATTTCAGCCCTTCCGTCGCTTGGAAAACACATTCCGTCAACAATAAAAGCACGGAAACACTGTTAAGTCGCCATTTCAGCCCTTCCGTCACTTGGAAAACACATTCCGTCAACAATAAAAGCATGGAAACACTGTTAGGTCGCCAATTCAGCCCTTCCACCACTTATGGAACAGCTTCCATGGCTTGGAAAACCCATCCCGCCATTTGAAAGATCCTCCCATCGATACTGAACAAGAAACAACCACCAGGATTGCAGTGGAAAATGAGTTGCATTGGAAAAATAAAAACCGAATTGTTCAAGAAAGATGGCCCTGCCAGAAATTGAACCCGGAGTCTCTGCTGAAAATCCTTGGTCTCAAAAGGCATTCGCGGCACGTTAACCCTTACGCTACGGAACCGATACAGAGACGGAAACAGAGGATCATTCTTCAGATTATGAATCCCCCTTGGCTAAAACCGCGCACACATGGATCAATTCCGCCTCGAGGGAATGCATGGCGGAATCCCGTCCAGTAATAACTAATGACCAACAGGATTTACGGCGACGGAATCTCGAACCCAGCACCATTGAAGAATGCAGGACCATCGGAATGCGATTCCGCTAAGCGGAAATCACCTGAACGGGAAGATATAACTGATGGCTGAACCACAATATCCTAAACGGGTTGATAACCGTGGAGGGCTTGTGTTCCGCCATGAAAAAGAGGGAATTCTGCTGGCGGAAGTATGACACAGGTAAGCTGTGTCAAACTACCACCACGAGGGTCCGCTGACAACCAAAGAGTCAGTTCCACCGGCTCTGCCAAACTGTTTCATGCACTACAGAGTCAGCGGAGGCTCAACATTACTCCTGGGAAGGCAGTGCACTGGGCTCCGCTGGGGTATAAATATGAAGTAGAATTTGTAGTAACGGTATCTAATTCTCCCCTTGCAATCTAGGCATTTAAAACTGCTCTAGAATGGAAGGGAACAGTCAGCGCAAAGAACCTAAGGTCACTGAGACCAAAGGGAACACCTTTCCTTCCGCCTCACTCCGCTGCCGTTTCCTTGCAGCGGAGACACTTATACCCCACCCTTATTCAATATTTGCCTCCTCTGTCGCCGTATAGGCCCAAGCGGAGCAGAACTCCCACTACGAACGACACCGCAGACAACTCTGTCATATTTGTGTGTAGCCATTAAAACCCCGTCGGGACACCTGGTCCTACAGTAGAGCAGGAGAACGACAACACACCATTCAAGAAGCTTTAAAAAGGAGCGGACTCTTTGACGGAAAAAGGGAATACTTCATAGAGGCAGAAGAACGGAACGAAGCAGAGAGGGATTGTGCGGAATAACGATAATCGCAGGGGACCTGCCCTACATTTGTGTCTGGTCACCTCGTCATTTTTATGTCACGCGTTGGCATCACTGATGTGCTGCGCGGCGAGTATTATCTGAGACTTGTCTGAGACTGCCTATCCGGCCACTTACCAAATGTAAGAGGTTCCAGTCATAATTGCAGTGTCTGGCCACTTGTACAGTGGAATATGACTCAAGAGGATGCTGCAGGTCCAATTTGGACCTGGCGATCAAGAGTTGTGGGATGTTTTTCATCAAGCCGCTGGCGTGTGAACATCGTTTCTTATCCCCGAGCGGCCTTCACGCTTGTTTTTAAATTTTCGCTTCTTCCTCCACCAATTTCTCACCAGTCCAGATCGTTGGTAGCTCATTTTTGCGGCCTGATGCAGCGGAATGACTCCATGCAGCTTGTTCCCTCAGATTTCAAGTAACAGCAGGCTACTACCCTATTCCGCCAAATTTCAGTGGTGCATAAAGATGGATTTGTTAGAGGGGTTGTTGAAAAAAAATCAGCTTTATTTCCCCTCTGTCGCATACGATATGGTAGGGATCTCTCTTGTACTGTTTGTATGTGTAGTCACTGGATATGCATATGATCATAGATTGTTGATACGGCATCACTGAGGAGCACAGGAGGCGCTCCTTAGCGGGGTTTCCCGCATAAATGGGTGCCATTTTTAGACGAAGTTAGTGGATCCTTCCCAGCTCTTTCTATTCCAAAGTCCAACTGCCACACTCCCACGCCATCCCAATCTCGGCATCCCCTTTTAGCCTCGGCCCGTCTCTTTTTAACCCAACCCCAGACTGATCAAAATTCCCTTTTTCGGCACTGTGTAGTGATATCTTCGGTTTGTTTGTTGGCTCCCATCGGAACTCCCAAGCTCTCTGTGTTGAGATAAACCAGGCCCCGGGCCCAATCGGGGCGGGTTTGGGCATGAACACACTACTGCGAAGTTGGAATGTGCGGGCCGCCGGGTGGTTTCGGGCTGCGAGCCGGAGGGAAGATAAGATGGGTGGAGATAAGCGGGGGTGTCGGGATTCTCAGATGGGAGTGGGGGTGTTTGCTAAAGAAGGCCAAACAGAACCAAAGCTGTAAAAGTCGGCAGTGAGAAGCCGAAAAGTGTCTAAAGTGTTAACTTTTCGGTGGTGGGGGGGTTCGAGCCTGCTGCCCAAAAAACCATCAGCAGGTGACATGTTGAAACGCCGCACGGTAGTCCACTACACTACCGTGCCCCTGTTAGAGGGGTTAAGGGTGTATCAGAGACGTCCTTTGGTACTAGAAATCTTCAAACACATCTTATTAAATTACGAGTACTTATGTAATAAGTTCTCGTTCTTTTCTAAAAGTTTCCATGGCCGTTTCACGAGCTGCGTGAATCATCAGTTACGATTTTATAGTACAATGAAAATAGTGGCTGTGTTGAAGTCTTTTCTAAAGGCTTCATTCCATTTTTTGTGAGTTATTAGTGGCTGTGTCTCGGCCAATGCCGAGCGTACTCCGGAGGTTTTCAGGCGTGTGTTCGAACCTGGTAAGTGCTTCCTTTTTTCGTCTGTCTCTCTTTTCACTCCTCACATTGATTCAGAAGAAGCACAGGCATTGGATTGTCACTCTGGCCACTAAAATCACTGCAACATGCCACAAAAGATAAACTGGTTTCAGTGGAGTTTGAAGATAGCACAACCATGAATGGTGTTCATGCTAGCACTCAGATGACAGAGAGGCGGAAGGAAAGATAAGATTGACTAGGATACATGAATGTATGAAGGCCTTAATATCTACTCAAAGCTGTTGGCCCACATTTGTTTGGTCACTTGCGTTGTCCTTAAGATTGCTTGCCTTTGTTAATGCCACAGAGCCAGCTGAAGTGTATCTCAACTCTTTTCCCTGCTTTCAATCTTCCTACCACTGCAAACCACCTTTCAACAATGTGCCTTTCCTGAATCTCGCAAGAGTCCCTATATGCCTATCTTGTCAGTGGTCAGACTTTGAAAACATTGCTGGAAAGACACACATCGTTTATTATATGCTTCAGCTCAAGATAAGCCACATGCCTGAATCTGTGGAATACTGGTGTGGCAACTGACCGTAAAATAGCAACAGCTGCTGGCCGAGGAATGGCCCTTAGGTATTGATTGCCCTGGTGATCTGGAAGCCAAGACATCATTCTTCGACAATGCATATTTGAATGCTCCTGAATCATACCTGAAATGTGTGAATCCCAGTTGAGATGTAAGAACTCAGATCACATCTACACACACGAGTGCCATTGTCTTTTAAAAAATAAGTACGAGTTTTGCCAGGCCGTATGCCACGGCTCACACCCCAAGTTATCCACAGCTTAATCTGGGTGTGTATATACTCGGCACTTCATAGGGCTAGTTGTTCTGTCGGACGGCATTCCCACCAGTCTTACTTCGGTGGAATAGGAAATTGTTTTGCTACCTATACACCTTATATGTACTGTCTGGGTGCATGAAATCATTTATTTGAATCCTTTGAATGATTTTGAATGTTGTGGAGTGACTGGTTCGAGCGCGAATAAAGGATTTAGCAGGGTGGCCGGAAAGCCTGTTTTTGTCCATTTGGGGATGCCACCGAAAGAAAAATTCAGCAAGCCACCACATCGCCAGGTAAAATCGAGTAAATTTCTGTACTCACTCTTAGGATGTATACCTTCATTCCAGAGCCCATATATGGGTACCTACCTGACGCTGTGCGTGGACTCGAGGTCAAAAGCGCTAAGGTGGCCGGGTAGCCAATGTTGAGCTTTGCTCATTGGATGGCAATTTTGTTTCCATGATATATAGCCTTGGTTTGTCTCAATATTGATAATCCGAGGTGGTAGAATATTCAATTAATATTGAGTTAATATTTTATTTTACTATCCCAGGCTAAGCACAAAGCATGCCTCGATGGACTACGAATAAATTTGTCTGAGGTTTTACCCTCTGTGTGATGGGCTCGGCACAATGCTCGGCACCATCTGAGCATCAAATTTTGGTGGGGTGGACTGTTTTCATAGTATCACCAACCAACTGGCAATAACTTACCAGCTGTGCCCATTCCCACCATTATCAATGTTGTGATGATTTGATGTAATCTGATAAACATATGCTGTCTGGGATGCCCATCCTAGATGCAGATGTTTCAAGTATCTGTTTGGCAATTCCTGCCTCTGTTTCAGCCATAGTTCCAGCTTCACGTTTCAAAAAACAGTTTTTCTGCACCTGAAATCAGGGTGCTTAAATAATTTTGATGAGACCGATTAACCCCACATTTCCGACACTGTGATTCCAACACAAGGATCCTTTGGGACTAGTGTTTGAAGCAGTGCCACTCCTGTTGGCTGACTCAAAGAGGATGGTGATTGGTGAGGGACTCGAGCCGACCAAGGAACGAGGTCGGGCGAGGGTCCTGGGCCATGTAATGACCTGCCCCAACTATCATTCAAAAAATTTCCTAGTCTTGAACAGAATGCAAGTCCTGCAAGCTAGGCTTAATCAGGACACTGGTGAAAATAAGCAAAGGCAGACAGACACCAGAGGTGCCAATGTATTATTTGTTTCTTTTGTATTGATTATTTTATTTTAGTTGAGCCCCATCTGCATGTGGTAGAAATGGCAGAGAGGCATACATGTTGGAGGGATGGACCATGACATTCTCCAGCATTCTCGGGCAGCCAAAATTCCTGCAAATATATTGTACTGTTATTGATGGGCCCTCACCAACAACGGCTTCTCCTAACTCTGGTTCACAATTCCCCGGGTCTCGTTATCACCACTTAAGATTTTAATTTTGACTAGAAGCTTGCACCTCCCATTCCATCCTCCATGTCTACCTGCTACATGTGATCGTGATTTGATGCTCTCACAAGTATGGGTCACTAAGAGAATTCACCGCACAACTACAGGGTGGCTCTCGTTGATATATGGAAAGGTTTGCTAAGTTCAAACAAAGAATTTCAGGGTATTCTGCAGGATCTTTGCTATGCCTTGACTGCACTGTCTATTTTCCACTCTTCTGCCATGTAGTGTCTGGTGACGTAGAGGGCACTGTAGCTCTCTCATTTTTTTAAGAACCATCTTCTGCCATGGTAAAAAAACACTGAGGGGCCGGGGGGGCCTTCAGCCTCCCCCCTACCCCTGTTGCGAGACTAAGGACTTGTATTGCCATGCACAGCAGTGGCCTTGAAAGCCACGTTTCGGAGCCAATCCTTGGATCGGAGCAAGAGTGTGTTTGAACCGTCGCGAGGTCAACATTCTCGTGAATACATCCTCGCTGACTTGAATTCCCGACCTCCGAGTCGTACACAGACCATTGTTGCGTCTCGACTCAATTTGACTCTGGATTTCAATCGTTATTACAGGTCCAGTGTTACTGACCATTCAAAGTTGCGCGACCTTTCGAAGTTAACCCGCACACCCTCCTTTCAACAGGCCCCCGAGGTACGTTCCACATGCATCCATATCAACTTTCCTTCTCAAATATTCACGACTCGGAGCGGGCGCCTCATTCCTTTCCTTGCCAGCTCTCGGAATTGATGCCCCAAGCAGCCAAGCTGTTGCAGACGAAGGCCCAACGTGAATCGAATATGACTCTTCCCCCATTCGATTCGACACCGTCCGGAAATCGGCTGTGAGAGAGCGGCGATTTGCGGCCTCGAGGGAACGGAAACATGTACCGCAAGCCACACCCTTACGATCCGACGCCTCCGAATACAGCACGAGAACGATATGCGCGTCCGCGCTGGGCTCTGTCCAGGATGCTGTTCCACGTTTCGGTCCTTCTCTGCACCTTTGGTACATCAACAACGAATCAACGGTTTTTATTCGGAATATCCCTGGCGAGACTCTTGTTTATGTCACCCCACTCGCCGCTCGTCTTATTTCTTAGACCAAAAACTTCCAGTGAGTGAACTGGCATCAATGATCCCGTTTCCAAGGTCTGGTCGCGGGCGGAGTTTCGTTAAAGTTCCATCCGTTCGGCTGTGTTTCTCTTCAAAGTCAACCACCTCGTCTCGCATTCGGGGACTGGTTTCGAACAACATGCCGTGATGTCAACTTGTCTGGAATGGGGATGGAGTTTGAGATGGGCTGTACTCAAGTGGTATGTCTTAATGGTACAAAAAGGACGGTCGGTCAATACTGAACCCAAATTGAAAATCGTTACAAGTACACAAAGAGATAAGACCGGGAGGATCCACCGTCGATTTACCAGTGCCTGTGGGTGACAAGGAATGGAATATCTGTGCCAATATCTATCTTCAACTCTGGAGGCTGACAGGACGCGAAGGTGAGCCAGCATGAGCATGTCCATACAACGGCTGGTGACGAACCGCCAGAGAGGTGGAAAATTCAGGCCTCGCGGTCGGTTCTCCTCCCCTGCACGCAGATGAGATTAGGCTCTCGATGAAGCAAGCACACATACGCAATGGCCCGGTAAACATCAAGAACTGTAACGCCGGCCTCTGGTAAACGCACTTTCAGTCCCCAGTGCAAATGAATGAATCATTCCAGTGCTTTGCACTCACTGCAGTTCTTTATGAATGCCTACCGGATATCATGTCAGGCGTACTGGAGTGGATCGAAGCCAAGATACGCACCTTTGTCGCGCAGCTCATCTTCTCGTCGTGGTGTGAGGTCAGCTTGGTGTTGGAAGCGCCGAAGCAAAACTACAGCCCTGATAAGCACTCATGTGTACCTGGGGCGCGCTAAAGCGACAACGCACGACGACTGGCATGCCAGCTCTGTGGAAGTGTGAACGATGGTGTTTGTGCTGGCCCCTTTCCAGATGATGGGGTGTCGTGTACTACGGCAACGAAGGATCAGAACCAGTGACAAAGGTTTGTATTACGGCACCTACAAGATACGGCATTTCGAGGGAATTTCCGCTATGGCAATGTTGGAAGAAGGCCTGGAGTTCAAACATTGGAATGCGGACGACATCCCTCTTAATTTATACAAAACGAACCGTAAGGTGTTGGTGCTTTCCAAGGTGCCCGACCTGACATCACCATTGAGAAGGTTGGCTTATAGGAAATGCAGTTCCATACTAATTCACTGCAAAGAGTCTGGAAGCAATTCGGAACCACTGACAGAAACGTAGATACGAAGACTTACATCGGCGGTTATGGAATCTGCCTTCTTGAAGTCGGTAGGACAGATGTCTGTGTTATGGCTTGATAGAGGTTGATTAAGGGAGCAAATGGAACTCACGGCTGACGTTGTTTTTACCCAGCCCGCCATGCCCGGCAACTATGGGGAATCATTTCAAACTGTTGACTTACACAAAAGCCAGCCTACAGTAGAAAAATACATGCTTGACTCCGTCAAGATCGTTGACCAGCCATTTTAGAGCATGGAGGATATTCCGCCTGGTAGGGTGTCTGGATTCCTGAGCATCTTCATGCAGAATTCGAACATGACTGGACGGAACATGATAGTTTTCTTCTATTCATGAGCCCAGAGGACACCAATATTTCGCATGAATTCAACACACTTTCAATGAATTTTGTCATGGCCTTCACGTCATGCTTGCCGGCCTCCATGTGCATCTGCTGCCCGTCGTAGCTGCAACCGATCTGTACCGAGGATGAGCAACTAGGGGAAATTCGGGTAGGTCATACCAAAAGTGCTTTAATTTTTGTCCCGCCCATGGTGAATGTTGAATAGAGGATGGTGGATGGGGATTGGGATGTTGGAACGGGGATGAGATTATCGAAGATGCATATTTTAAGACCGACAAGAAAGTCTATTCTCGCGTGTGTATCGGAGCATTGACACGACCGAAGAACATTCATCATTTCCCGAGTAACAGCATCCTATTGATTGCCCCTGAATCATGGGATCTTGGTTTAGCGCCTTACTGTCAGGATGAGGGAATTAAAGTTGCCTCATATATCATGCAGCCCCGGACAACCTAGATTTATGTCTGGGTTTAGCTCATTGATACCAGACCGTGCAGCAGTCGTACAGACACAAAAAACGAATTGGAGAGCACCGTATCTTGGCCGTGGCATCTCTTAGTTCAGCGAAGCGCCTAATGGAATCTTCCTAGCGCCCGGGGCATCTTTTGGTTCAGCGTCTCGCTGTCATGAGTAAGCTTTGAAGATGGAACACTCGTGCGTCCAAGAGGGGGGATAGCGGGGACACACTGGTAGTGCGCGGGGACCGTGCTATATTCTATGAATATCCTAACAGGACTGGGAAACATTCCCTCGAATGGTACTTGTTGTAGCATTGTCATTGAGCAGGAACCATATGCTCCCCGCATCATGAGATAGGGCAAGCGCCTAAAGTATGTCTCGGTTTAGCGCTTCACTTTTAGATAGACAGGTCTAGAACAGCAGGGGTGACAGCAAGTGGGATCGATAACCGCTAACCCCTAGAGCACACCATAAACGTGTGTGATCAGAATGTACTGCCAGTGGGAACGGGGCGGCGTACAATCCTCGGTAAAAGTAGGGTGAATTTCAAAGGCCATACACATACAGGGTCATTCCAGGAACTGGTCTTCTTCTTGGTCCGTCCTCCATTTAACCGTCTACATGCTGACTCTTGTCCTCTCGTTTTGTACATACGTTCTGATATGGTTATCTCAGCCAATTGTACGTTCCGAGACATTTGAACCCTCGTAACAAAATTGTTTAGTTCCTGGGAAGGGGTTAACATGAATTATGTACCCGAGAAAATTCGAAATGCCATGACCACATAAACAATCTGCTTGGAACTGCGAGTCAGGTTGGTGTCGGTGGTATGTTGGCAGCAGTCGAACACGTCAAATGATGGATAGACCGAAATGGTTAATCTGGGCCAGTCCATATACGTTGACATCAGGGTCTTCCTAGGACAGAGCACACACAGATGCATGAAAAATAAGATTGCGAAGAGTCGGAGATGAGCTCTGCTCAAAGAAAATACATTGAATCGGGGTTTCGACCGGCACAACCCGGCAGCAATGCCGCCATCACCTAGGGTTGCTAGAAACCCAGTTTCTTAGGATGGTGAAAACCGGGTCTCTGAAATTATCCCGACACAGGTGTGGGATGCCTAGAGCTGTGGATGGCTCTGGGATGCACGTGGGCAACGTGCCTTCTGTCTTAGATCCGGACGTATCTAATGCGGCTGTCCTATGTACAGTATGCGGTGGTTTTATTCCATTTAAATTTAGTCTGTATTGGAGGATTCAGAATCAAGCTGCAGAAGCTCGGAAACACCAATGCTCTCTGGGTTGCGACAGCCCAACTTATTATCATACAGAACACTCAGTTTCTCAGATTCTATTGCACCGGCTCATGACTTGGAACTCATCAACTATCGTCTCGTGAGAGGGCCTAGGAATGCGTGCTTGAATACTCGCCCACCAAATACAGAAGACACAACATCGTGTTTGGGTCGTGGGCGTACACCAAGTAGAAAAAGATAAGAAATAATTGCATATGCCGACCAACCCCATGCGGCATGCCGAGCTGTCACTTCTGGGTGCTACTTCAATCAAGACCGGGTCGGCCTCTGGTTCTGATAGCCACCCAGTAGAGCCGTCAACTGGATGCTTCTTTCTGCCATGTATATAAACGCCGTCAGATCAATTGTTCTTTGATTCATCCCCCCACCTGCTCTCTTCTGCCAGATACAAGGTGTAAGTCAATCTGCGTGGAACATGAACGAAACTAATGAAAGCAGGACATTGGGTCTCTCTCAGCCTCCAAGACAGTAGTCCTGTTTCTGAGATGTTGGTGGCCGTGAGTGTGGGAGTTACCTCTCCCTGGATGCACGCTAAATTTGTGCAAGGACAAGGAGTGGAAAGCCAAAAATCGTTTTGGTAGGATAACTCTGATTATTGGGTCTTCTAGGAGATTAATATACATTTTAGGCTGTGCGTCAATTCAAAGATATGAAGATAAGGGGCATTTGAATGACCTCAACACTGCTGTCCACACATTCCAGGAAGTGGTCAATCTGATGCCACTAAACCACCCTGAAAGGGGTAGGCATCTGCAGAATCTTGCCATGTCTGTCAGGGTTCGGTATCAGAGGTTGGGAGACCCGAAGGATTTGGATGCAATGCTGCAAAACATGCAGCAAGCAGTGGATTTGACTCCAGAGGACCACCCTGAAAGGGCAGGACAACTGCAGAACCTTGCTGTGTTTTTCACTGATCGGTATGTCCGGTTGGGACAACTTCAAGATCTCGAGGCTGGACTGCAAAGAGACCAAGAAGCTGTGTATCTGACCCCAGTTGACCACCCTCACAGGGCAGATCGGCTGGCGAATCTTGCTATGTCTTTCCGGCGGCGATATCAGAGGTTCAGGGAACTGAAAGATCTGGAAACTGCCCTCCAGATAGACCAAAAATCTGTGGAATTGACACCACCAGACCACCCTGCCAGGGCAACTCGGCTGCACAGCCTTGCTGCATTGTTCACAGATCGTTATGAAAGGTTGGGTGAGCTGAAAGATCTAGAGGCTGCACTGAAAAGAAACCAAGAAGCTGGGGATCTGACTCCAGAAGGCCACCCAGATAGGGCAAATCAGCTGCAAAGTATTGCTGTGTCTCTCACGCATCGGTATCAGAGGTTGGGAGATCTAGAAGATTTGGAGGCTGCATTGCGAAACAACCAACAGGCAGTGGATATAACCCCAGCAGATCACCCTAACAGGGCATATTGGCAATATAGCCTGGCTGTGTCACTTGGATATCGGTATCAGCGGTTAGGACACATGGAGGATTTGGTTGCCACAGTGGAGAAATTTCAAGTGGCTTTGGATTGGATTCCGCAAGATCACCCTGATAGGGCAGAATGGCTGCAGAATGTTGCAGTGTCTTTCAGGGATCGGTATCGGAGGTTGGGGGAGCTGAAGGATCTGGAGACTGCACTGAAAAAAGGCCAAGAAGCTGTGGATCTGACCCCAGAGGACCATCCTGATAGGGCAGGACAGCTGCAGAATCTTGCTGTGTCTTTCACTGAGCGGTATGAGCGGTTGGGACAATTTCGAGATCTGGAGGCTGCACTGCAAAGAGACCAAGAAGCTGTAGATCTAACCCCAGCAGACCACCCTGACAGGGCACGTCGGCTGCAGAATCTTGCAGGGTCCTTCATGCATAGGTATGAGAGGTTGGGGGAACTGAAAAATCTGGAAACTTCACTCCAAATGAACCAAAAATCTGTAGAATTGACACCACCTGACCACCCTAACAGGGCAGCTCGGCTGCAGAATCTTGCTGTGTCTTTTAGGCATCGGTATCAGAGGTTTGGAGACATGAAGGATTTGGTAGCCACTGTGGAAAATTTTAAAGAAGCCGTCGATCTGACCCCACAAGATCACCCTGATAGGGCAAGACAACTGCATAATCTTGCTTTGTCTTTCAGTGATTCGTATCGGCGATTGGGAAAAATGACAGATCTGGAGGCTGCACTGCAAAAAGAGCAAGAAGCCATAGATCTAACCCCAGAAGACCACCCGGACCTAGCAAGTCGGTTACAAAGCCTTGCTATGTCTCTCAGGGATCGATATCGGAGGTTGGGATCCCTGGAGGATTTGGAGGCAGCAATACAGAGAGGCCAAGAGGCTGTTGAACTGACTCCCGAAGATGATCCTGACATGGCACACCAGCTGCAGAGTCTTTCAGTGTCTTTCATAAATAGGCATGAGAGGTTGGGGGAACTAAAAGATCTGGAAGCTTCTGTCCAAATAATCCAAAAATCTGTGGACTTGACACCACCACACCACCCAGAAAGGGCAGCTCGACTGCAAAATCTTGCAGTGTCTTTCAGGAATCGGTATGAGAGGTTAGGAGACTTGCAGGATTTGAACACAGCACTGGAGAGAGACCAAGAAGCTGTGGATCTGACCCCAGCCGACCACCCTGACAGGGCAGGTCAGCTGCAGAATCTTGCTCAGTCTTTCAGGTATCGGTATCACAGGTTGAGGGAACTAGAAGATTTGGAGGCTGCACTGCAGAACAAACAACAAGCACTGCATTTGACCCCAGATGCCCACCCTGAAAGGGCAAATCGGTTGCAGGGTGTTGCCATGTCTTTCCTAGATCGGTATAAGAGCTTGGGGGAGCTAAAGGATTTGGATGGTGCACTGCAGCACCAGCAAGAAGCAGTGGATCTGACTCCAGAAGACTACGCTGAGCGGGCAAGTCGGCTGCAGGGCCTTGCCTTATGTCTTGCAGATCAGTATCGGAGGTTAGGAGAACTGAAAGCCTTGGCAGCTGCCCTGCAGAGAGGCCGAGAGGCTGTTGAATTGACATCAGCTGACCACCCTGACAGGGCAGGTCGGTTGCAAGATCTTGCTTTCATGTTCACAGATCAATTCAAGACATCCAAAAAACCTGAGGATCTGAAGCAGGTCCACCAACATTATATTAATTCCTTTAAAGCTTGTTCCCCCTCCAAACCAGAAGACTGTTGGCAAGCTGCTTTGGAGTGGGCTTCATTCTCAAAACAATTCCAACCTGAATATTGTTCTTCTGCCTATTCAGCTGCCTTCAACCTGGTGCCAGAAATACTGTGGATGGGCCATACCATTCAGGTCCGACAAGATGCTATTCGCCGGCTTGATATCGGAAGGACAGCCTCAGCCGCGACAAGAATCTCTCTCAAACATTATGATCCCATCTCTGCAGTACAGTTCTTTGAACAGGGACTTTCCACCACATTTCAGCAAATGTTACAGCTCCGACCTGATCTTGATATACTTCCTCCGGAGTATGCAGTAAAGTTGGAAAAACTTTCATATGATCTGTACAGTGGAATAACAGACAATGCAAGTAAGGTTGCACATGAAAGGCAGGAGCTACTTCAAGCCATTCGCAAACAACCTGGCCTTGAACATTTTCTGCTCCCTCAACCATACAGTATTCTATGTCATGCATCACAGGGAGGGCCTATCGTGATCCTGAACAGCCATGAAGATGGCTGTGATGGAATCATAATTCTGAACCCTGTGTTGGATCCAGTCCATGTTGAACTTCCAAATGTCACTGTAGATCTACTCAAATTATATCAAGGATCTCTGAAAGAACTGTTGGCTCACTGTGGTGTCAGATCTCGTGGAGAATCAGTCTCTACCAGGATTTTTGGTTATCGAGAAGGCTTCACATCCAGAACCATTGAAGAGCATTTCACGGATTTGTTAACATGGGTCTGGACCAATGTTGTCGAGCCCATATATCAGGCTTTGGCTTCGGTAAGCATTAGGAAAGTTGATTTACATCAAACTCATTGCTTATCCAGAATGGGGTTCCCAATGGGAGATTATGGTGGCTTCCTAGCGGTTCTTTCACTGGGTTGCCCTTGCATGCATGTCCCCCAAGCGATCAATTTATCCATTCCTATACAACCACATTGGGATCTCTACTCGAAGCACAGGCTAAAAAACGATCAACTGACCAGTATAAAATGGGAGTGGTTGCCGTGACACATACTGGTTCTCGTGGAGAAAACTACCTCAAGGGGGTAAAAGAAGAGGTTGAGAAGATTTGCTCTGTTGTCAAAGATCCCAAGCCAGAATGCCTTGAAGGAGAGCAGGCAACCCCAGCTGCTGTACAGAACTCACTCCAGACCTGTTCCTGGATCCATTTGTGCTGTCATGGAATACAGGATCTAATTGAGCCCACAAAAAGCCGTTTGCTGCTTTATGGTGCTACATTGGAGCTTGAAGCAATTCTTAAAATGTCGCTCTCGAATGCAGAGTTTGTATTCCTTTCTGCATGCCAGACTGCCATGGGAGACCCTCAACTGGTCAATGAATCATTTCACCTTGGGGGTGGGTTCATTGCAGCTGGCGTCCGAGGTGCCATCGGCACTTTGTGGTCCATGCTTGATCAAGATGGACCAGTAGTTGCAGAGGCAGTCTATTCTCACATATTTCGAGACGGTAGGCAGCCTCAAGCAAGTGATGCTGCCGAGGCACTGCACCTGGCAGTGAAGGAATTGAAGGCCCAAAATGTTTCATACCAGCGCTGGATCCCATTTATCCACATGGGAATCTAATATATTGGTGGGCTCTCTTCTCTTTTGCCTTTCAATGCACTGAATTTCCTGAACAGCATCATTGATCAATGTACAATGTTTCTTGATAGCCCACATGGTACATTATAGTCTTGCAAACTATGCATACATTGTTGAATTTGATTTATTTGATGTTTCATCCATTGATTCAACTTCTTGCCTCTTAAGACCCTAAATTGTAGGTCCTTCGCACTGGAGCATGATCGGACAAGAGTCAGTCAACAAACAATGCCACACCAAATTTCGATTATTCGGCCTTTGCCTACCAGGCTCCTTCTAATTGGCATGTGGCGGTCTTCCGCATGTCAAGGAATATACAAAGGAGGGAGATAGGTGCATTACAAAAAACAGATGTCCATCAAATCAATTGATTACAAGAGAAAAATAATGAAGCTTGGATCTTTGAATTGGGAAGTGAGTAGATACGGTTACGACGGCCCTGAGGAGCCCCCCATTTCCAGTGTAATCGGACAAGAAATGGGGGGGATTGTTGAATGTACAATGCTCGTCACGCACTGCTCAGTTATGCAGCATTCTCTACAGCTTGTTGATTTTAGTATTTGTTCCATAGCCCTTTACGGCCCTTTCCATTATATATTCGTGTACATGTTGAAGAAATTCCCCGCGCGTTTGGAACGGGTCCACTGCTTATTTGAAATCTCATCCTCGAAATCCAACAGAGAAATCAGCAAAACAAAATGTGGCATCAAAACTCTTCTTTCTTTTTTTCTCGGCTACTGTCGTCTATTATGCAAACAGCTGTAAATAAATTACTGAGCAACTAGATCTCACCCTGGGTCCGCGGCGAGTATGTGCCGCACATAATATCCGGTTTGATGCACCTTCTACCACCTGGACATAAACACCTGTCAAGTTGACAGGTGCTTATGTCCAGGTGATTGTTATTCGGCCGATTCCTGCGGCTTCGGCTTCTCGGACTCCGTCCCCCATTCGTTCGACTCTTTCGACTCTTGTGCAAACAGCACCTGTACTGGACACGAAACCCCACTAGTTAGTGGGGGAGATGTACCTGTCCTCCCCCACTAGTTAGTGGGGGTTCCTGTCATACCCCTCGGGAGCGATAATTACCAGGTAATTAGCTCTCGCTTATACTCATTTATCTTTAACCCTCCCGCCAGACGTCGCTAACGGAGGGCGGAGCGCCCGCCTTCCCATCGCTGTCATCAAAACCGGGCGACGGCGACGCCAAGCGCATTTGCCATCACTGCCATCAAAATCCCCGCCATCCCCGCCCAACGTGTGCGTTGCGGCCCCAAAAATCAAGGTAAATTTGCAAAAAAAAGTGCACTACATCCCTTGACTATACTTCAGTAGATATGGGCTATCTAATGTAATGGATAGACAATAATAATAAGATAAATATAAAAATACAGCAGACTCCACCTTAAAGATAGGAAACAATGTTCTCTAACTTGATATTGGCCTTGATGCTGTGGGAGAGCGGGACTTCCGTGATCTTTGGCCCGAACGCGTCTGTCGCCAGCCGCTTGCTCATATGTTTTTTTCTGAAGACGGGAACAAAATGCCCGCCAAAGGTCGTCCCAATCCGGGGAATGTGAAGCGTATCTGGCGCGCGCACGAGAAGGAGGGGATCTGCATGGTGCGGGTAGTCGAGATCTAGGAGGACACCATCCTTGTGTCCGTCGGGGTGGAGATAGATGTACTTTGCAAATGGGAAGCCACCGTAGAGACTCTCACTGGTTGCCATGTGGTACTTCAGATGGCCCTTAATGTGCTGTTTACCACACCGGTGTTACCTGTTCGCTGCAGGACTTACTTTGGAGCACATCAATGAAGACGGATTCGAGTTCTTCGGCGGTGAGAGTACAGTATCTCTGGGAAGCGATGTGTTGAAGTGTATCTTGCTCAACATTTTCAGGAATGAATCAGCCTTCTCAGCTGGATGGCTTGGTCTTTGGGCTGTGAGTGGCTGGTATACGAAGCGGTATTTGCGTGATTGACTCGCTATCCGTGCGATGGACTGTCTGGCATTGACAACAGCAGATGGAGAGCCACATGAGACATGTTGCAACAGTGAAGAAGTGACAGCAAGAACGAAAAACGCGACAAAAACAGATCGCGCCAGGATCACCCTAAACCTAGGTCGCGTGCCCGGGATAGAATCGCAGTTTCAATCACCACAATCGCCAGTGGTTTGTTCACTCCATCTCAAGCTTCTTGTGTTATTTATTTTACCTGCAATGATTCAGCAGAAAGTTCGTACGAAAGGGAAGGGGCGTACCCAAACCAATTGAACTTGAATCTTTTCGGTTATTTCTGCTTGGACGTTGTTGAGCTTATTGTCGTTGGCGACATCTAGAATGGCATACATGAGTAGATACTCTATTCACAAAAACAAATGACTATATTATCAGAGACTGCATCAGCAAAAGGGAAAGCATCTGGCGCGTATGGCACGGTCTGGCGGCATCTGGTTGATCTGGATGGTATGGCAACCAGACGAGCCAGAACACCCAAAATTTTGAGGATTTCATTTAACATGTTGATTAACTCACGCATCCATATTCAGTCTACAAGGTTGACTGATTCAATGGGCACACTGCTCAAAAAGAGCGGGAAAGGAACCAAGTCATTTCAAAGTCCGCCATCAACTGCGGATGGTCCGTGCGCATCACATTTCCTTTCCCGATGGTTCGTTTTGATCCCATCGTTTCTTCCTTTCCCCACCATCTTCGTGTGCGCTACTGCGCTGGGCCGCTGGCTGGCCATGGCTCTCACTCGGAACCCTCAGGGCCTCAAGCTCGAGTGTACTATTCTCATGTTACTTTCAGTCTGCGTGGATTCCGTCGTCAGCAAGCTCTATAGCAGTTCCAAGTCGGCTAGTTGTCAAGCTGCTCGCGGTCAACGGTGGTTAACAGGGAATAACGCAAGTCACCAAGCCGTCCAAAAGCCGACTCGTCAAAGCCACGGAAGTTGGCCGGTCACTCTAGGTCTCTGTTCGCTGCTGAGTTTCTGTTCGGTCAAATCATATCCTTGCAAAATCATTGCCACGGTAGCGTAAGCACTTCAAGCATCAAGCACTGGCCCGACCACTTCAAGCTTGTTGTCACCAAGATTGTCATCGAGGGGAAGCCGTTTACTAGCTGAGGACAGAAGTCTTGCGACACAGTTACTCGTATCATTCTGGCTCTGGAGTGGGTCACCCAGTGCGTGTTTTCTACTCGAGTCGGCACCTGCTCATTATCAACCTTAAGCTCACGTCACCACAAACGAGACCGTGACCACATACCGTGCATCGACCGTGAAGGGACGCTGCGAGCGTACCTTTTTCCATTGTCCATAGTATTGTACTGATGTCAATATATCTTGTTTTTTCCATTTTGTTAGTCGTGGAATGTGAGGAGGTGTTGCTGCCATAACTGTGCATCTGGTGCCAGAACCTCGTTCTGGCATCAGACCTGTCATTATGCTGCCAGATGTGATTCTGGCGATCTGGCACGGCTGGTTCGTCTGGTGCCAGATCAGCCAGATGGATTCTGTTTTGCTGATGTGCTTACTGGGCCACCTTACCACTTTTGACCGCGAGCGTACGCATATTATGAGGTAGATCCCGGCTCATGGGCTCTGGAATTAAGGCACACATCCTGCGAATAAGTCCAGATATTTTACCCGATGTTTTTATGGTATACCAAATTTTTCTTCCGGCAATATCCAAAAACAGCAAAAACGGGCTAGTGGGCCACCCCTCTAAATTGTTCGTTCAGGCTCGTCCTGGGCATCTCAATGTATCCCAAATCATTGAACACATATAATCACACGATTCTATACACTAAAGTGGTACATCTAAGGCGTGCAAGGACCATGACTACTTCCCTTTTGAGCAAGGGGGATAGGTGAAATTGGGATATCGGCTGAAAGGCTTGTCTTACAAAGCACAGAGGATATCGAGACCCCAAATTCAGGCCCGGGTGACTCAATCAGATATATTCGGACATACAGATGCACTGCTGATGGCCCCTGCATACCAATAACCTCTCGCAAAAAATCCATCTGTGCCGGCAACTGAATTTTGGGTGTTTGAAGTAGTAGTGGGCCCTTACCGGAAATTTGTACACCTAAAATCCTAGGAACCTGGTAAGATACAGTCTTGGATGTTTTAAATTCTACAGCCAAATTTAGGGGCCGAGGGACGCACGGGTCGTTCGTTACAGAGGTGGCAGGAGTTGGCCAATCAAGGTCAGATCAGGGTCTTCGTGGGGGTTCCAGGAGGCGAGACACAGATTGTTAGCATATAGAAGGGACCAATGTCATACCTTTGACTCAGGGGATGCGAACGAGCCCCGAAACTTGTGAATTGGCGAAGGATTGGTGGAGAAACAAGCGAAAGACGAGCGCGTGGACCGTTCAGAGATAAGAAATGATGCTCACACGCCGGCATTTTGGTTGAGAACCGCCCGCAACTTTTGATCGCCGCATCACTCGGTGTCGAAATTTGACATACAGTGTCGTGATAGGTCATATTCCATCCTATGAGCACCAAATCCGGAGATTCTACATCACAGGCCCTTGTATTATGCAAGTGGCCCACTAACTAGTTCGGCCCACTAAGGGGTCTCAGATAATACCCTTGTCCCGGTTGAGACGTGGTGGAAGAGACAGAGAGAGAAGTGGAGTGATCACGTACTACAATCAAGAATACATTGCACCTGTGAAATCAGTTCGCGATCGAATTCCAACACCATTGAATTTATATCTTCTTTCCAAGGCTTCATGTGCTTCTAAAAAAATTTCAGCATATTCATGACACTTGAAGGAGTCTTGGAGAAAATAACCGATATCAGTGGCCATGGCCTTAATTTTAATTTTAATATTTGTGGGCCCAAAAAAATGAAGTTCATGAAATATAGTGAATACACCCCTCCCCAATTTTGAGCCCAGTGGAACTGCATGAATTGAGAAAAGTAAATCAGTTTGCGATTAAGATGTCCTCTGCGTGTCTATGCAAAGGATAAGGGCTGCAATTTAATTCAAGGTAGAGGGTACTTACGTGGCACGGTAGGGAAAGATATCAGAGCATTGGAAGTAACTAGGGGAAAGAAAGAAAGCGTCAGAGATGTCTTCTGGGAATAGTAGGCAGTGGCAATGGTAGAAAGTCGTCTTTGGCATGAGTTTCATCTGCTGTGTGGGCATGCCAGTGACCAGGTATTGATTTCAATACACCAACAGAGAAAACCGTGGTCACAGGAATGAAGAAACACACGTAAAAAAACATGTCCTGTGGCAATGATTGAGAGATCGTCTTTGGCACGAGTTTTGTCTATGCGCACGCCAGTGACCAAGTATTGATTCTAGCATGCAAGCAGACAAACCCAGGTCAAAGACCACTTGAATAAAATAAAATAAACTCATCTGTTCGATGTGTCTTGTGGGTCTTGGTGGGTGGTTTGTTGTGAGGGTAATGGAGTCCGAGTCAAGTGATTAATTGATCTGGCCCACTGGCGTGCAGGTGAAGAGGACGGTAATGCGAGGGACGATGAGGACAGAACTAGTGAACATTGTGCGGATATCTAGGGACAATACCGCCGACACCGAGGACAGGTAGAGTCTGCTGTATTTTATATTTATCTTATTATTATTGTCTATCCATTACATTAGATAGCCTCTATCCACTGAAGTATAGCCAAGGGATGTAGTGCACTTTTTTTTTTTGCGAATTTACCTTGATTTTTAGGGCCGCAACGCACACGTTGGGCGGGGATGGCGGGGATTTTGATGGCAGTGATGGCAAATGCGCTTGGCATCGCCGCTGCCCGGTTTTGATGGCAGCGACAAGATATTGATGACAGCAATGGGAAGGCAGGCGCTCCGCCCTCCGTTAGCGACGTCTGGCAGGAGGGTTAAAGATAAGCGAGTATAAGTGAGAGCTAATTATCTGGTAATTATCGCTCCCGAGGGGTATGACAGGAACCCCCACTAACTAGTGGGGGAGGACAGGTACATCTCCCCCACTAGTGGGGTTTCGTGTCCAGTACAGGTGGCGAACAGGTACATCTCCCCCACTAGTGGGGTTTCGTGTCCAGTACAGGTGGCGAACAGCTACTCGATGAATTTTGTCCCGTCTGAGGTCTCCAATTTACGTACCAGGCCGGCATCTCACTGGATTCCTCTGCTCGATCAGGTCTAGAATCGCGATGGGAATGAGCATGGAATCGCTCAGCGGACGAGGCGGCTTGGAGGCCGACGTTTTGCATTTGGAAGACAGTTTTCGGCTCAGACGCTTCTCGATGTGCACGTCGCTCGTCTGTCCCTCTCAATCTCGTTGACGCAGGGTTATCCAAGTACTCTCCCTCCCTCACCCCAGCGAGCTCCTTCGCACTTACGTAAAGGGCCTGTTAGGCCTATTCTTCTGTATGAGTAAGATACCCCTAAGAGGCATCGACGGCAGTGAAGGAAGAAGCACTCATTTACATAAGTGTGGTCACGCTGCCGCCACTCGACGGTGCCTCCGCCGTCTTGGAGACGCGATGTCACCTGTCCCCTCAATTTTCCTGGTCAATTTTCCATACCTTCACTTTTCCTGCCCACTCAATTTATTCACACTACAAGCACTACAGAAGAGTATTGTCACGGTCCTCTACCGTCTCGAGGACACGACATCACCTCCGTCCCCCCAATTTGCCGCCCTCAATTTTCTGTCCATTCAATTTACCATTCACATACACGTACTTACTACCACAGAAAAGTTTTGTCCTCCACCGTCTTGAGGACACGGCGTCACCTCTGTCCCCCCAATTTCTGCCCTTGATTTCCATCCATTCACGTTACGTACAAGTACTACCACAGAAGAATTTGTCCTCCACCATCTCAAAGACACAACACCCGATTTTCCGCCCCATGCCTCCACTGCCGTCATTGCACTCGACGGCGGGTCACAGCGCCTCCATCTCCAAATCCCTCTGAATATTTTCCTTGGTTCAAACACAGGTGTAATTTACAAAATAAAGCAGACCGTGTACAGTAAAACAAATGTAACTATGTGGAGGACGTCACCTCCACCGCCACTGCCGTCAAGATTCGGTTTGCAGCTAGCTCTAAATAAATGTAAATGTAATCCAAATCTTGAGGTGGGGTGACAGTGCAGTCGCAGCAGGTGCAAAGATGCAGCCCTGCATGCCAGCGGTGCGGCAGTGCAGCCGCCGCGGTAGGGATCCCCACCGTACCGTACCATGCATAAAGAATACAGCACTTACAGGTCGCATTTTTTGGGGCTTACGGGACAGTTACAGTACAAAGCCGTATACGGGTGTCAAGATCTACCCCAAATAAATGTAGGTGAGCTTCAAAGTTGTGGATTCAATCTTTTCTTGCCTGTTTGTACCTCCCTTGGCCCACTGGTTCCACACCAGAGCTCAGGTTCACGTGTTTGGCACAAGCCATACCGTACCCGTAACCGCAACACACGGCACCGAGGGACATACAGTACGGTACGGGTTACCATACTATATGTTTACGGTGGGAATTCCTAGTGCGGCGGCGGTGGGTATGGCAGTGCGGCAGCGACGGGGACAGCAGTGCGGCGGCAGCAGGTGCCAGTGGTGGCGGGTGTGACTAAGCAACAGCGGTGGGGCACTGACGCACTGCAGCAACAGTGGGTGCGGCACTGTGGCGGTGGAGGATGTGACAGAGGTGAAGGCAGTAGAATGGAGGTGGTGAAGGTAATTTTTTGAGACCGGAAACAGAGTTAAATGGACAGTGAATGCACGGAGGACTTGGCACTGACGTTTGGTGGAAGTATCCAATGTACTGTGTTGACGACAATGAAGGACGATGGCGATGGTGGAGGGAGATGCAGCCGAGACGTAACGGGCCGCTGTCACTTACCTCAACCGATCAACCAATCAGAAGATGAATAACGATGAACATTCTGGGGCTTTTTTTTTGTGGGTGCATTTCATCGCAACCCATTGGGTTTAAACTTGAATTGAGAGTCTAATAGCATGCCCCCTCCTCACTATATATTTTTTAGATTTTGTCCGTGCCTTTGAAATCATGTGCATGATTTCGGCCAAAAGGTCCTCAACTTCTAATTAGTATAGCTGGTTCAAGTACGAGGTTTGGCTTGAACCACCAGAGCAAAAATTCTCAAGGAATACAAAATGCATTTGAGTGACTGTACTGCTCTCGGGAGCTCCTCATTCCCTTCTTCAGGCAGTTGAATGATTGGCTGGTATTTCACTTTCACTGTCTAAAATCATTCCAGCGGTGTAAAAAACTCGAATTGCATTTGTAGTACAGTGTACAAAGTGTTCCTTATCATAGCAATCATAAGGCAGACAGAATAAACAGCGGGTGTTCCTCGAAGCAGCAGCCCGGGAGCTAGTGGCTCGGTTCGGCTCGCACCCCTTCCCCGTCCGTGCCGCGGAACACCAAGCTCGCAGCGGCCACCGAAGAGTACAGTGCCACCCTCCACGAGCACACACCAGAACGTGCATGGCACGCAGAGGGGGGGCAGCAAGAACAGGGGCGCATCCCCACGATGGCGCCGCCGGGGGCACAGAGCCCGAGCGTAGGGCGCACGGTGTGGACGCAGCAGAAGGGGACAGGCGCGGCCGCAAGGAGCGCGAAGGTGTGCGGGGACACTGCAACGTGCACGGCGTCAGCAAAGCAAAAGGTGCCACTGCACCGGGGCACACAGCGTGGATGCAACGGAGAAGGCGGCGGGAGGGTGGCGGGAGGGTGCGACCGGAGGGACATCGCTGCATGCAGCGCGCGGGGGACGTCGCAGTGTGCAGCACATCGAACAAGCGCAGGGCACCGCTGTGCCGGGGCGTAGAGCTCGATCGCGGGGCGCATGGTTTGGAGGTGGTGCCTGGCGTGGATGCAATGCAAGGGGCTGGGTGTGGCCGCGATGAGCACGAAGGTGGCAGGGGCATGCGCACGCGGAGGGACTGTGCAGTGTGTGCGCGGCGCCACACAGGGATCAATGTGCTGGCCCTGTTTGCCCTCCTCTTACACGCCCAGCACTGCGACCATGCGCCGTCCGGGTGCCTGGCACCGGCAAGGAGGATGGTCGAGGCGGGAGGGGGGCACGGTCGAGGCAGAGTGAGAGGAGGCTGGCTAGGAAGGTCATATGAGGGGTTCTGAGTTCCGGAGTGCAGGGTACATACTGTCGCCCACGCATCCGGTGGCACCTCGATCTAGCCGCTCACGGCTCTGGGGGGAGTGCACAGATTCCTGTCCCATCCAGTTTTGTCCGGTAAGCACTGGAGCACGGCACGATTGACGACGGCATACCAAGCAGAATTTTTGACAAGGCATCAGGGATGACGTTCATCCCTACCAGCAAGGTGGACCAGCGTGCGCCATTGTCAAGCCGGTGTGGAGCAGGGCACCGGACCCGGTGGAGCGCGGGCGGCGCGGCGCTTTTGGGGGGGTGAGGCAGAGGTACGGAGGTGGGCAGCGCATCGGCAGAGGGCTTTCGGGGCGCGAAGGTGGTCCAGAGGTGGTCCAGAGGTGGGGCAGTGCGTCGGCAGGGCACTTTCGGGGGGCAGCAGAGGTGAGGCGGAGGGCGCGGCGGAGGCAGGGACGAGAGGAAATGTAGTACAGCGGGCGGGTGGCGTCCCAGGAGCGCATACGGTCGTATTCGGTGGGGTAGACGCTGGCAGACGCGAAGGAAGCAGCAACAGGCGGCAACCCAGCCCAATAAGGAAGGCGCATCAGTGTCATATTGAGTCGATCTGAAGTCGGCACGAGAGATAAACGAGAGACACCTAGCAGGAGCATGCAGTAGGAGCGGTGGTGGTGGTAGCAGACACGCTGGCAGGATCCAAATGGGGAAGGTGCCGTAACGTGCTTCTTGCCTTCTTCCTTCGCTGCCGTCGACCCCTCTTAGGGGTATTTTACTCATACAGAAGAATAGGCCTAACAGGCCCTTTACATAAGTGCGAAGGAGCTCCCTGGGGTGCCCTCCCTACACAGTTGTGCAGCACAGCCCCGCGAAGCTTCAAACAATGCGCGCTGACGCCGGGAGTCGTTTGAGACACTCAATTCCACGATTACCTCCTCCAGTGCCTTTGCATTCGGATAGCGGAACGCCTGGAGGTGCGTCTGTGTCTTTCTTCCTCCGACACCCCACTGATCTTTTTCCTCTCTTTGTTTCCGAAGTCTGCCAGGTCCATGCTCCACATCAGGAAATTTGCAGGACCGGCATTTGACCCGATGGCGCTCGTGATTTGATGGAAACTGATATAGATTAGATCCGATCATATCTGTGCTGGCCAGCGCTGGCGCTGACCAGCTTGCTGCCGGATTGTACTACACTCACCGTGATGTGCCCGCCTGGCGGAAGCTTGGTGATACATTATAAGCCCCGGTTTGTACATATCAGCATAGTGCCAGTAGCGTAGTTCCCCGCCAAGTGCCCGTGAGGATCCAGGCCACAAAATCAATTCCAGTGGTCATACTCCGAGTCAGTGTGGATATATTGCCGGTCGTAAAATGAGCTTGTATGATATTGATGCTGACGTATAGCTATGATAACCTTACTCCACCTTCAAAGTTAAATCTCCTTCGAAATCTGAATCCTCGGTCAACTCCGCATCTGTATTCCCCACAACCATAGCCTCTACAGCATCAAGTGCTCCCCGGATGGAGTTGATCTCGGCCAAAAGGATTTCCTCGGGAAACGGAAAATTGAATTGGGCGCCTTCGGTCCGCCTGACTGCTCGGAGGAATTGGACGATGGGATCCAGAGACCTACCGATCCGGTCATCGAGAGATTGGGCCTCCATTATGCATCTCGATGCAGCGAGGTTGCGTTTATCAATGGAATGCTTGATCTTCCACGCAATTCTTTTGTGTTTCGGGGTTTGGGGCGTGGCTCTGGTGTCCCAACGGCCCAGGGCGGCTGGTGCGATGAGGCTGAAGATATCATTACATGTCCCCGTCGATACTTCATCGTATTCGATGGACTCTGGCTATTCATAACTATTAAATATATAATTAATGGTGGCGATAATTTCCCGTCAATGTTGAAATTACCTGTCTTTCATTGAGCTTATATCGTGCAGAAAGGCATCGGCTTGGGGATTGGGAGCGCCCGACATGATGATGATGGTCAGGATTAAAGAAGTGCCCTCGGATCAGGGTGGCTTCCGAGTTGGCTGTGGCGAATAGATTTGCTGAATTTCCTTGGAATGGGGGTCGCCGTGGAGATATTTTGAAAGCACATGATAAATAAGGACAATTCACAGTGTATGTCCCCTATTCTTCTCATGAAACGGGAATGAACTTTCATTATTTTCGCCTACGGTATGTTTTGAGCCGCGAAGTCTTGTGACACTGGGGGTCAAAGTTTCTTCGCGTTCAAGCAAACGGGGGAGACTTCAAGAAATTATATAAAATTTATAGGATATCGGCCAAGGCTGACTCACTTCTTTTGAGCTGGTAGTCATGAACAGCAGGCCATGTACTCCGTGTCAAGAGATGTGTGACCACCGATCTTTGACCGACACAATTTTTTGGACACAAAAATCTAGAATGCTGCATAACCATCTACATCCATATCGTCATCTTCAATCTCTTCCAAACCTTCCTCCTCATCTGGCCACGGCTTTGGGGTCACATCTTTGTCCCCATCCTCGTCCTCACTCTCGTCCTCCGAATCAGACTGGTCCTCTTCATCGCTCTCGTCATATTCTGCGGTCCCTCCAGAAACACCAATGTTTTCATCGCTATCTTCTTCGAATTGGATCTCAGTCCCAGACAGCAACTCCGCATTCAAATGTCCGATACCACCACCCAGATAACGCATCAGCATGTCGCGATCAGCGAAGCTGGAAGTAACAAGGGAATGAATGGACGACGAGCATAAAGAAAAGAAAAAAACATACATGTTAACATAATAGTAGCTCCAATCTTCGGTATCGTTCGGAGCACGCGCTGCTGTGGTGTCAACAGTCTGCAAAAGATCATTGGTGCGGCCAGTGGCAAAGTCGGGTATGAGGTGGGAGCCCCGGATGACATGGGTTGGGTCCAGAAAGCCAAATGAGAAAGGATCTGATTCAGGTACAAACCCAACCTTGGGCAGTCTGGCCTTTCGAATACCGGCATGGTGACCGGGTTCGACTCCCATCCACCTGACCCACAAGATCTCCATTAGTGCAGGAGACGTTGGCTGGCGTCGACAGGGACACGGATAACGGTGGCATTGAAGACCCCGAGGATTTGTGCATACCAATATGGGTGTGCACCGGTTTCTGTCTATGTATGTTGTATAGTTAACGCGGAGAATTTTTGTTGCATAGATTTTGTTGTTGATGATTCGGACGGTATTTCGGTCCGTAGGCGTAAAATCTTCATGGGCGTCGCCATCAAATTCCTGGTTAAGAAGACGCCCGAGAATATGGTCTTTGAGCTTTGGGATAAATTCCTGAGCAGACGGTTAGTGTAGGTCACAGATATCAAGCGGTGGGTACTCACTATCATCGCCGGATCTTCCTTCTCTGCACTGAAGTACTTATATAGATCTAGAGGTGCCCGTCGTGCGCTGCTGATGCAGTGGTGAACGTCGAGCATGTCAAACCCGAAAGGATCCTCGTAGGCAGGGAGATGAGAGCGCTGCATTCGTTTTTCAGTGGCGGTGGACTGGGGCTTCGATTTTTTGGACGAAATTTTTGTTTTTCTATAGAATTTACGGTCATTGATCTTGGCAGCCAATCGTGTGCGAACAAGACGCATGTACCGTTTGGCAATCTGGCCAGTATGATCCCGTTTATTGGTCAACGCGTACATCCGCTTCACCAGGCGATGGAGGCTCTCGCCCTATGGAATTTGAGCTTTGGCAATAAAAGAAGGTCAAAGATGCTTACCACTTGTGTAGAATACCCATCGGTGGGTCCAAAAAGCATGATAGTAGGGACATAATCGCCCATCGCATGCCATTTGTAGATGTTAAGATTGAGGGTCTTCGCCTGCTTTGTCAATTTGGAAGCTGCGGATGAGCTGGTGGTAACCGATGCAGGGACCGGAGCAGGAGCACCATCGGCAGCAGCTCTGGCAGTTGCGGCTCGCTGTTCGCGACGTCCACGAGCAGCAGCCTCGCGTGGTAGCTCATATGTGTCATACTCGGTGCATGTTGTGTTTTTAAACTCGCGCATGAGGTGTCCAATTTCGGGAGTGAGGCGCCGCAGATGCTCTAGCGTCGGATCCGTGTGCATGCGCAATTTGGCAAAAGTGTGCCATTCTGCCATCCGGAAAAGCAGTTTCGTGACTCGTTCGTTGTGCTCGGGAGGAAAGAGCCCATCAAAAGCAGCTACACCACACTGGAGCAAATCTTCGAAGTCGCGGGCACCGAGTTTCTTCATTTCGGAAGCATTTGTGGTGAAACGGCGTATGGTATCAACCCCGAACCTAGGCATGTTCCGGTACCTGATTTAATTAATGAGCATATATATTGCCAGGGTGGCGCACGGATCCGCACCGTCAATCCAGTTCGGCTACCAACTGCTGCCCATTTTTTTGGGCATATAAAAGACGGATGAGATGGGTGAAAAGGTTTTTCCAAACCCCGAGTTCGAATTCGTGCATGAAATCAATGACAAGCATGCGATGAAGATTAAAGTCATCCCCAAGACATTCGATGAAAGCATTCTAAGAACAATGATTTGACAAACATTCAACTGCTGCGCGAATGCTCAGCAGGGTGGGAACAGACGAGGTTTCGAAGAGAAGGTCATTGACTTTATCGGAACCAATACAATAGGCACCCTTGTAGATATGATTCCTGGCGGCGCGTACGAAAGAACCAAGATATTTGCGGGCCTTCGAAATTCGGGCCGAGATGTCCCGTGCAAATCCCATGAGATGAAGTTCGCTCTTGGGGACAATGCATCGAGGGCAGGGGGATCGGCCCCCATCACGGATCGTGGCGAGAAGTACTCTGCAAAGCTGTCAGTCAAATGTCTGCTCTGCCAAATAAATGATCGCTTTTCAGGGTAGTCTGCGGAGTAGGTAAAAAGCCTGGGGTATACACGCCGTTCAATGCCATCGGCGCATCGAATCACAATATGATCATGAGCCTGTCGCAAATATGAGGACTTACCGAGGGAATATATGCAACATGATGCTCAGCGCCCGAGTTTGGTTTCCCTCGAATGTACTTCGAAAGATTTCCGAACAGCATGTAGATCGGCCAAAGTTTCGCGGTGCCGAAATTGGCGAGGTGCGTGGAATCGGACCAGAACATGAGCGCGGCAACCACTTTCTCGCGTTTACAACCAAGATTGTCTGGAGGGAGAGCACCGCGGAGGCAGACGTTGTCATGCTCTTCAAGGAACGCATTGGAGTTGTAAACTTCACTGAACACGTGAATTTGTGTGTCAGCAGTCTTGTGGAAGAGTTTGAAGGGTGAGAAGTGAAAGTGGCGAGACATCGGATCGGTGAAGGCGGCCTTAATGACTGATACAAGACTTCGATAATACAATCCCGGGACAGAAAAAGTGCGCGGGGGAATGGATTTGTCCCCGGATGGAACGTCAATGTCCACACTGGTCTGCTGAAAATCTTTCAGCAGTGGAAAGGTATTGGCAGCATCCTTCTCTGCCCGCTCCGCATTAAAGTCCTTTAACTCCTTGACGTCAAACTTGGGATTCAGGAGGACATCGTGTACGAGAGAGTTCAGCTGGCTGGCTGATTTTGTAGTATGGCCATTATTTTGCCATGACATTAAGAGGGATTCGGAGGTGTTGGTCGAAGCGTGAAGAGGTCTCTTTGGGGGCTGAGACTCGGTAGATTCCGGAGGGTTGAACTGATTTGACAGCTCATCTGTCGGGATCAAGGAATCGGGGTCATATGTGGGGCGGTGGAGGTATTGGCGCCAAAGGTCAAAGGCATTCATGGCGGTATTGAATGTGTCTCGGACGAGAAGGCGCACTGTATGCACCGTACGCTCCAATGAGGTCTGCGGGGGATCTTCCGCTTCATCAGAGGGGAGAACTTCTGGTAACAGATCGCGAAAACGCTTAGGAAGGCGAATGGTGCGCTTTCCCGGCCCTGTCTCCGTAACTGGGGAAGCGGGAGCAGCGGGTGGAGTCTGCAATGGCTCTGGTGAAGGGGCTGGAGGGATTTCCGGGGGCTCCTCGTTCCCGAAATCTGAGGGGTCTGGCCCGAGGATATGCATGATAACATCCGTGTCTAAATTAGGGGTGAAAGACGGCCCAGCAGAGGCATTTGTTACGAGTACTTATGTAATAAGTTCTCGTTCTTTTCTAAAAGTTTCCATGGCCGTTTCACGAGCTGCGTGAATCATCAGTTACGATTTTATAGTACAATGAAAATAGTGGCTGTGTTGAAGTCTTTTCTAAAGGCTTCATTCCATTTTTTGTGAGTTATTAGTGGCTGTGTCTCGGCCAATGCCGAGCGTACTCCGGAGGTTTTCAGGCGTGTGTTCGAACCTGGTAAGTGCTTCCTTTTTTCGTCTGTCTCTCTTTTCACTCCTCACATTGATTCAGAAGAAGCACAGGCATTGGATTGTCACTCTGGCCACTAAAATCACTGCAACATGCCACAAAAGATAAACTGGTTCCAGTGGAGTTTGAAGATAGCACAACCATGAATGGTGTTCATGCTAGCACTCAGATGACAGAGAGGCGGAAGGAAAGATAAGATTGACTAGGATACATGAATGTATGAAGGCCTTAATATCTACTCAAAGCTGTTGGCCCACATTTGTTTGGTCACTTGCGTTGTCCTTAAGATTGCTTGCCTTTGTTAATGCCACAGAGCCAGCTGAAGTGTATCTCAACTCTTTTCCCTGCTTTCAATCTTCCTACCACTGCAAACCACCTTTCAACAATGTGCCTTTCCTGAATCTCGCAAGAGTCCCTATATGCCTATCTTGTCAGTGGTCAGACTTTGAAAACATTGCTGGAAAGACACACATCGTTTATTATATGCTTCAGCTCAAGATAAGCCACATGCCTGAATCTGTGGAATACTGGTGTGGCAACTGACCGTAAAATAGCAACAGCTGCTGGCCGAGGAATGGCCCTTAGGTATTGATTGCCCTGGTGATCTGGAAGCCAAGACATCATTCTTCGACAATGCATATTTGAATGCTCCTGAATCATACCTGAAATGTGTGAATCCCAGTTGAGATGTAAGAACTCAGATCACATCTACACACACGAGTGCCATTGTCTTTTAAAAAATAAGTACGAGTTTTGCCAGGCCGTATGCCACGGCTCACACCCCAAGTTGGAGAGTGCTAGAAGTTGAAAGAAAAAAAAATTGGTTAGTAAAATGCGAAAAGTCTGCCAAAAACTACCTACCCGGACACGGGTCCGGTCTTTCCGTTGCGGTAAAGCAGACATCTGTTTCGGGCCAGGGGGCCCGCGTCGATGAGTATTCTTGAGTGAGGGTCCGACCGGGTGGGTATCCGAGTTGGGCACAGAATCAGAAAAGGTTTGTGCCATGAATTTCCAGTAGGTTGGGCAGCTGTTTTGGTGTCGACTCAATGTGGACGCAGAGCCAATGACCTCTTTGCAAGCTGGAGCTCCGCAAATAAATCCGGACATGATAAGGAGGGCAAAAACAAACTTCAAGCAATGCCAGACACTTCCGAGTCGCCGTTCTGGGGTCTGGATACCCATCCCGGAATCGCTGGAGGACGTAGAGGGAAGCGTCAGAATGTAATTGTCACAGCTGCCTAAATGAGAATATTATTGAAATTCAAAATGTACGATCACATGTGGATCACATGTGGACGCGCTATTCTGTTGATTGTTTGGAGTCAGCCTCAAGATATAAAACCCCAGCCATGATTTCTGACCTCTTGTTTCCGCCCCTCATCATCCCCCTCACTCATATGGCCAGATCCCCTTCTATTGGTAGCCCAGGAAGGCCACCCTCACCTTCGACCTCACGCCATCGACATAGTAGTCCATCAGACTCATCGCATCAGGGATCCTCTCATCGCGGCTCCTCCCACCGTGGACGTGGTCGTTCTCCTCCTGCTCGGTCCCCACCGCGTCACCCTTCCGGCATGGTTCGCAGTAGCGATAGCCAACACCCACCTATCGATTGGGAAGCTCGCTACAAGGTGTTGGAAGCTGCAAATGCGAGCAAGAAGAAGAGGAAATGTGATGAGTTCGTCACCCGTTCTCACTGATGCACCTGCTGACCAAAGTTACAGTCCCCCGAAACGCACCCAAGCCCGTGGGCGCGGTATCCGCAAGGTTGCTGTGCTATTTGGGGACATTGCCACCATCATTGCAGACACCCAAGCCTACAAGAAGGACCCATACACAGAGGACCACGGTCTGAACGAGTTCTCCAAGAATATCACTCCAGAACAGCTACAGTGGTTGGCCGATAAGCGCAGGTGAGTTCCCAGTCGAGATTTGATACGAGATTTGACACAACTCTTAGTGCCGAGAGAAATTATGAGGCATACTTACAGATCAAGCGCCTCATCCCCGACATCGTGGACACAGCAATCCTGTTGGAGGTAGATGCGCGGTGAAACGCTGACCATCTGAACAAGCGTGAAATGTAGTAAAATGTAAATCAGCGCTTTAGAGCACTAATAACACAAAACCAACACTGAACACAAATCCAAACAATAAACGGTGCGAGTACGGGGATCGGACCAAGTATTAGGTCTCTGGTTGTGCTAGATATAAGTAATAGCTATTTACGCGTAAATACTGATTTGATTCAATTAGCCGATCTAGTGACTCAGATGAGGTCTAGAAGGTGCCAAGAGGTGTTTTATCTCGTGTGGTGGGTGGATTAGTCCTTAGACGTTGTTATCCTTTCAGTGTTCTCGGTCCCTTATGATTCTGTTCCTTGTTCTATCAAGTCCGTTTGCCTAAATCCTTATGAAACCCTTGCGAAACCCTTATGAAACCCTTATGAGTCTGTTCCGTGTTCTGTTTCCTTAAGATCCTAGCGCGAGATGTGATCCAACAACCAACAATATATTGACCGAAATAACTAAAAGAACTTTACAAGTTCCAAGAGGTACTCCGAATGAATACAAGGCTTCCCAAGCGACAATACCAGCTGAGCTGAGTACGTCTAGCAAGAAGGGGTGAATTCACTGCCTTCCCTCTCTGAACCTGTCTGTATTTATACAAACGAGTGACACAACATGCAGGACTAATAAAATATAAATAGTACATGAATAATTAGCAATGAGCACGCAATGAATACAAATGGATAAATAAACGGTTAAATAGATACTTTGTTCCGAGACCTATGTTCTGATTTGATTCTAATCCCAGAGATGGCATCATATTATGATGTGGATTTTACCCGTGTCTAGCCCTCTCTGCAGAATCACGGTTAAATGGTCATATAGTATGACTTGTGGTGCGGGAAAACGGATAAACTACTCCAGCACATGAATGATGGAGCTAGTGGATCAATCTTCCCTAGGCAACAACTGCGCTACCCAATCCAGACCTCGGTCTAAGCGTTGAATATCAAACATGCCGTGGATTGATCCGTCGGCTACTGCCGGACTGTTCGGGCCGTGTTCCACTTTCAGCAAAGGTTCCTTTGTTCGTTGATGCCCAACTCCAGTAGTGTACTTTCTCAGGTGTAATTTGTAGTCAGAATGGATGGTGTGTGTATGTCCTTGGTATAACACTTTATCTCTGTCCCAATTCGATCGAATGGTTGGACTTTGAATTACGCGTAAATACACAGCAGCTCCCCAGGCCGTTGACCCTCGTGGTATCGGTGACCTGACAAGTCTTTACTATGTAACTAGAGGCGTAGTGCCTTTAGCCAACAGATCGGACCTCTCTATGGCTCTTTATGGGCAAGATATAGATAAGTTCTGGTTCCACTTTAGTAAGTGGAACAAGGACGCAGAAATTGGTAAATTTCAGGCTTGGCCATTTTGCATGCTTATCAGCGGCAAGACTACTTCACCCTGGTAGGTGTTTACTTGATTGGGGATCCATTACTGATGTTTGGGTAGACCCAGAAAGGCGCCAACGATGCCCGTAGTGATGACCTCAAGGGGGTCACCAGCGTCATCGGGAACACACTCAACAAGGACCGCGAAAAGCCTCATCTCGCTGCACTTGACCACACGCCATCTACAGTGATGACGACTGCGACAGGCGAGGTTGTGCTGGTCAGGGGAGTAGCACCTCTCTTGCATCCATCCAGTCGAAACACGCGTGGAGTTGAGCACGACATAATTGGCGGCCTACTGACAAGTATTGTGGAAGATTGGAACGATCCCAAGCGTGTTATTTGTCGATATTGTTTGATGCTGTGGCTGACTCACCTTTTAGGGTCCGCGAGCGAGTCCAAACCACCAACAACGCCATCGCAAAGAACTACTTTCTTCGTGTCTTCTACGAGAAGTTCAAGGGTGATCCCAAGCAGGTTGAAGTTGGCTTCCTCAAGAGTCGGTATCTGGTCAAGGTCTGGCATCGCCTCAGCCTCTTTTGGCATAGCTTCCTGATGAGCATCGCAGGTACACAAGGCCATCTTCATTGCTCCCTCGTCTGCCGAGAAGGACGATGAGGAGGAGAACCTCCCCTCTACCAAGAAGCACAAGCTTACATCGAAGGCCAGCCGCAAAGCTGTTGCCGACATCGTTGGCTTGGACGGCAAAGTCAGCGGGCGCTCCATCGGGTATGCCGGTGTCAACGTACGTGTCAGGCTCTACTTCCTAGCCCACGCTAATTTCTTAATCCAGCTGTTTGTCTCCCTGACAAACGCCAGCCAGTGGCCGTCAGAGTCTTACTACGGCGTGTCATTACCGCAAATGTATGACTTCATTGTCGATTTCTTCGAGGCCCCCAAGCCGGAAACTCAAGCCAGGGAGCGTGCCGATGCTCTCCTTGCATGGTGGAACAAGTATGACGCCTCTCGCTATGATTTCATTCCCTCATTGAGTTTGCAGGCAAATTTTCCCCATGCACGCTGCCTCGGCCGTCATAAACCGCACCTCGGTCGATGCGTGGGAACTGTTGCGGGCCCAGCGCGCTGAATTGGAGCCTGACGAGGACGACGAGGAGCCTGACGAGGACAACGAGTAGTAGCCCTGTTTTTATTTTATTCAATCAATTCGGATTTTGTAGCCATTTTATTGGATAGTGAGAAATATATTATATGGCTGATCTGAGGGTGAGGACGTCGGTCAGAAGCCTGTCGGCCATGGCTCATAGATACATACAAGGGAATGGCCCGCAGGATCACAACTGACCCAGCCAACGACGGCAGATTAGCAAAAGGCGAGGTCCTCGTCTGCTGACGACCGACCGGTGAGCGCTGATGAGATCCTGGTCCGCTGATAAGAAGCTGGTGAGCGCCAGCGGATGTGCCAAGCTCCGATCTGTGCGTTATCTGGGCTGACCAGCTGACTCATCGGATTATGACAGGTGATGAGTCTGATGGAGATCATCCGGCCTCATCAGTCCCGATCTTGCAAGCGCAAATTTCCTGATGCATGCGCGTCAGCTCCTGCGCTGCCCCAGAGCAGTGTTGGCAAGGTCAGTCAATGACGGTCAATAAAGGTCAATGATGCTGACCTATCAATGCTCCGGACCGGTCACCGACCCGTCATTTGACGGGTCAATGCTGTTGTTCCCACGCTACTTCGCTTCCTTTCGCTTCCGTTCTGCCTCCCACATACACACGTTTCTCCCTTCCACCACGTGTCACTAGCCTCTAGATACATTCATTATGAAGAAGGGACCCATTTGGGACCTGTTTTACACCGATGATACGAAATTCAAAACAAATCAGACAAACTCGAATGTGTGGTGTCTAGCCTGCTTGGATGTCGAAATTGCACGATTGCAGGGTCAAAGTGTACTGGCAGCAGCTCAGGCGTCAATCCCTGTGCTTATTCATGACGAGAAAGAATGGAAAAAGATCGGTGTGTGTCCCTGAAGTGCTGGCCGTGAGATGAATATATTACCTACTTTCTCCATTCTAGCTTCGAGAAATAGTCTGCCTATGTGTGGGAAGACCCCAACAATGTGAACGCACGCTCGGGCGTGTTCTCACGTCAATAGTTCGGTTGCGAGGGTAGCGCAGCAAGACAGTGTATTCGCACACATGGACGCTAGTTCTAATGCTGGATCTCAATCCCAGTCATCGACCAGTCAGATCCCCTATCCGCATGCCCCCTTGCCTCACTATCTGCCTCCATTCCCTCAATATCCTGATGCCCGATTCCCGCCCCGAATCAATGCACCCCGATGGAGTTACTGCAGCTAATAAAAGACGAAGAACCTCCACGGCTTCCGCTTATTCCCAAGCGCCCGAGAGCTGGGATGTTCCCGCACAGGAGGAATTTGCTCAGGATCTGTGCAAGCTGTTTGTTACTAATCAATGGGCCTGGCAAACGGTCGAGAATCCCGAATTCAAAATTTTCTTCGCTAAATATCTACCCGCCGCTAAATTACCCGATCGCCGTGTCCTTTCTGGTCGAATCCTCTCCGTTGAGGCCAAGAAGGTCATCCTGCGCACCCGGAAGATCACGGAAGGAAAACTCGCAAGTTATTCTGAAGACGGTTGGACGAACATTGCAAAAACACACCTTGATACGTCCCTAATCAGTGTGGAAACTCAGGTTCATCTATTTACCGTGTGATTTAATTCAACCTTAACCTCAACTTTGACAGCCTTTCCTTTTGCACACGCAGGATATGACGGGACGACCGAAAACGGGTGATGAATTGTTCAAGATCATGAAGAGTGATTTCGAATACGCGTCGAACACCTATGCAGTCGAGGTCATCTGCGTAACCACTGACGACGGACCAGACGGGAAGAAATCTCAACGCTTGGTATGCGAACAACGTTCGAATGCTGGGCCCACCAATCAAGTTTGATCACCGGTAATTATCTTAGTATCAAGGCACCTTGGATGAAAGCGGCAAAACAAGCCGTCGAGGTAATTAAATGGTTCAACAACCATGGCACAGCTCTCGACCTCCTCCGATCCGTTGAACTTACCACTCTCGGGCGTTGGCTTGCTCTCATCCTTCCCGTTGTTACTCGTTGGGTTTCCCAATACTGCGCTCTCTGTCGTCTCAAGAAACTCAAACGGGCAGTTCGAGCATGTGTCATCACGTATGAGGAGTGTCTGCTCGTTTGTGCTGGAAGAAAGGAGGAGCAAATGGAGACGGCTGCTCGTATTGTTGAGATCTGCAAAGATAATGATTTTTGGAAGAATGTAGATCGGTACAGTTTTCCTCCCTTCCCCTATCTACGAGATAAACTCACCATATACCCAGTATTGCGACCCACATTGAACCCCTTGCGATTGCGTCAAACATTCTACAGGGGCCGACTTGCCGCCTCGACACCGTGCTTCTCTGTCTCGGCAATCTGTACCGAATCTTCGGTAATCTTCCACCCGCGGATGCTATCGTAACCAAAACCGTCCAAGCCAGTCTTGAGCGTCGCTGGGCCAAGACTGACCAGGAGCTTATGATCTTGGAGGTATTTTTCAATCCCTACATTCGTTCCCATACCTTCGACCCTGACTCCCTTTCGTGCATGGATATGTTCCATATTGCAAGACGTGCTTACGAGCGACTGCTACGTCAGGATGCCGATGGAGATGTCGAGTTCATGACCGTGTTTCAATCATATTATGACAATCAAAACCATTTCTCAGCAGAAGCAATGTGGATTGAGGGCCATCGGCAGGCATACGAAGCCACGGTAAGAGCTTTGTGCACACTGTCTTTTCTGTAACTCAGTGTCGTGCAGAAAAGGCCCATTGACTTGATACCACTGTGGAAACGGCTCGACAGCGGCTCATCATCACTCACAGGACGTAGCGGTTTCGTCAAGCTGGCTATTCGGATCCTCAGCATGCTCCCAAACTCCGCAGGACCAGAACGTATATTCAGTTACTTCGGTTTGACTCATACACGCCATAGAAATCGACTCGGCCCATCGAAGGTCCACAACACAACAATTGTACGCAATGATCGTCAAAAAGCACACATTGATGCAGGTATGGTATATCAGCGCCGTACCAGGCGCTTCAGCCTCGCAGAAGATCGCGAAGAAGAATCCGCGACCGATGCACCGGTTCCGACACCGGAGATTGATATTGATTTCAATACCCTGGCAGACGCCCTCGTGAATCTTGCTGCCGAGGAAGATCACCACTCGGTCGAGTCGCCTCCGCCTCCGCGCCAGCCATCCCCACCTCCGTCTGCCACCAGCACCATCACCAACGCCAACATGCGCATCCCAGCGTACAAGAAAATCACACTCAAGAAATTGTTTTTATATCCCCAACCAGGAACTCCGGCGTCTGAACTTGAGTTCTTCTGGAAGGGTGGCCAAGAGAGTTTAGATGAGGAGGAGGAGGAGTTTGGGGTAGAAGCACGACAGATAGCCGAGGAGAGGGCACAACCAGGAGGAGCAGAGGCCTCAGAGACAGCGGTGTCGGCATAGACATGTAATTTATGATTAAATCAAATCTGAATTACTGGATTGACAGTATGTAACAATGTTCTTGGGATTCCCTGCCAAATGGGACCAGATACTTGCTTTGGGGAGGCCAAAGCACTGGAGCGTGGTAGTGATCGGTTGGTGATCGGAAAACATCGGAGTGTTATTGACGGGGTCAGTATGAGCTACCGATCCGGACAAAAGTCCCAAAACATATGTATTGGGCAGTGATCATTAATGCTCACCGATTGGCACTGGTGAGCACCAGTGGTAATCGGTGATAACTAGTAATCATTAAAGATTCACAATACCTTGCCACTAGCTCACATTTTTGTCAACCTCATCCATTTTTTCGTCCCATCATTGGCAGTCATTTCCTCCTAATTTGCGTATTTTCCAACAAAAATTGCCACATATGGACCCATACCGGAAACGTAGATGCCAGCATAACTCATGTCCTGGCGGCCCACCGGGCCCCGGCATGTCCGGCACAACATTATACTATATATTTCATTTCTATCTATCATGAGTCATTGAAACCCCTTGTTATCTGGCAGCAAGGCTTCATTCAAAAGTAGACCACTCCAAGTGTTTAATACAAGCTTTTATTGAGTGGTCCAAATTTGATCTTTTCAGTGAGGAGACGATCACATTGTATCAATGCAAAGTGCATATTACAGAGCTCACAAAGACACTGTGGATCAAGGCCCTGGTTTTGTTTGAAGATCCGGTCAAATCAAGTGGAAACATTTGAACATTCAAAAACTGTTTATAAATGGTATCTTCTACTCCCCTATTTATTGGCATGTTATTCCAGCAGTGTAGGGCCGAGGAAAAGCACCATGCATGTAATGTGTGAGTTCTGGGGTTTGAAGTGGACATGGCAGATTCCGAGCCCTCAAAAGTCGTGCATTGACATCACATTTTTAAAGTTAAGGACTTGATTGGGAAATTGGGGATTGGGACCAAAAAACTTGATGCCTGGTGGGTGCTGCAATTTAAAAAGGAGGGCCAAAATGCAGTGACAGCCAATATAAGGCAGTGACACTGATGATGATGGTCACTGGTTTATCTCCGGTGCCAACCAATGCGCACCAATGTGCACTGGTGCCACTTCACCCGGTAGCACTTGTGATCATCAATGCGCACCAGTGATAATAACTGCTCACCACTGCTCACCGGTGCCAATCAATTGTCTGTGATGCTGGCCGAAAGAAAAAAAATTACAATGACTTTTGTCCGGATCGGCTGTCACGATTAAGCAGGCTATCTAATCGGACAACGCCTTATCTCATTATCTAAGCGCCAGGATAAGTGCTGGTCTATTTAAACATCGAGGCTATGCTTGAGTCATCAGTGATCGGACAGCCAGGGATCGGGTTCTCACAGGAACATGCCGATGAAGCACGACGGATTGGTGATCGGACAGCTGACAGGTGTCATGCTGCGGACATGTGGAGTATGCATGGGCATTACTCAGAACACATGGCTTCAGGACGTTTCTTACTCAGAACACATGGTTCTAGCATGTTTATTACTCAGAACACATGGTTATGGTGCTTGTAGCACATGGACGCTCTATTGTATATATTATTAGCACTAGTTACATAGCCACAGTTGAACAGTATAAGTAGTGTAACTAGTCGCATGTATTCCTTAGTCTTTTATTCCATCATACTTCGAGCCTCACTCTTACCTGCTACATCTGAGAACGCAACGTGCGACTAGTATTTGAGCCTTGAGCGTGACATCGGCCCGTCATAGGTCAGATCAAAAAGGTCAAAACAATTGACATTGACAAGAGGCGTCCGATCTTCTTATCAGACACACTATCAACAGCACGTGCTCGAGGGCACCTTCCATATCGGGAAGGCCTCCGGGTGGGCCGGGGTGGCCATCCCACCTCTCAACTGTCATCAAGCGATTATTTAACCACATAAGACTCTTTGAAATGTGTGTCTAGCCTCATGGAATGAATGTACTTTAGTTCTGTGCACAGGATGGGTATGTACACTGGATTTGGTAGTTATCCGAGACTTTGCGGGTAAAGTAAAATTGGCTGTCCTTTGGTCTTCACAGGGACCAAGAGTATAAAGTACCAAAGCTACAGCTTATTGAGATATAAAGAAACCTCACAAGGTGTGGTACAGGTGCTCAAGCCTGCAAGTAAGTGGGACGGCCAATTCCCGATATGGAAGGTGCCCTCGAGCACGTGCTGTTGATAGTGTGTCCGATAAGAAGATCGGACGCCTCTTGGACATTGACCTGACCCTTTTGACCGACCCCGTCAGACCCAGTCAATGACAACACTGCCCCAGAGAACTGTGCCACGTGCTCAGTCCATGCCCGGGATGCTGAGGAATGTGATGGCCTCCACGACGACGCGCCCGAGTATCTGCAGCCCCGGCACGGCGCCCCGCTCGATCACAGGCGAAAGGGCCGAGTCAACACGGCGCGAATTCTGCAGTAACACATGTATCCCCCCGCGCGCGTGGCAGCGACCGTACTTTGTATTCTCGCCCTTCCGCGCTCGCCATTGGGCTGTCTTGCAGCTGTATTGGCCCGCCTCTTCGCCTCTTCCGGACCACCGCCCCTCTCGTCCTTATGGGCGAAGCGGACTCCACGACGAGGAGTGGCAGGGCGCGTTAAGCACCCGCCATCTGCCAGTGATGTGCGCCTCGTGCCAGAGAAGCTGCTCCGCAACCTCCATTCGCGTTCCACCCATCTGGCTCGGGTGTCAAGAACGTCGGGCGCGTACGCCGCCGTAAAACGAGGGAGTTCGGTCACCGACGAGGATGTGCGGCCGCGCGCGCACGCGATGGGTTATGAGTTTCCCTGCGCGATTTCGCTGCGTGCACAAGGTCTGCACGACGAGCCATTGCCCGCGCATTCTCGTGCAGCAACGCCGTCCGTGCTGCCATCCGCTGCACCCTTACGCACGGTGATTGTGCCTGTCGCCCCCGGGACGCAGCCCAGCGAACCGTGCACGGAAGAACTTTGTATTCGGCAGCCGCACCCTGGACGTGTTGCCCTCGACCTCACTCCCGCCCCAGGTACATACAATTTATCACTCCCCCCTCTGAGTCCCCAACTCATCTTTTGCGACAGGCGGCATGCCCTTGCGGCATTGACCTCACGCTCGATCCAGATCGTGTGGTTAGGGAGGACTCGGCGCATACCAAGAGCACGGTGTCGATGGCCACTACGGGGATGGCAATCGACTGCCCATGTGTGCTCCCGTACGGTGGGACCACGCGGCTCCGACGGGCCGTACGCGTCCTCAGCGGAGCGAATCTACTAGACGGGCCCGACCTCGAGGCTCGATTGGATCCCGAGATCGAGGCACGAGGATGCGGAGGGACGGTTGGGCTACGCAGGCGGGGGCCGATCACAGCGAGCGGGAGCGGGTGGTGTCGATCTCGGGGGGTATTTGGCTCACGCATCAGAGTACCGTCCACCTACTCCTGTGCTCCTGAAGTATGCGCGCGCGCTGAGAACACTCGGCTGGGCGGATGCCTTTCGCCCGTGCCCGTGCTCGTGTTGCTCCCCCGTCCGACGCGCGCGCCAAGGGACCGGGACGAGCGGGGCGCAGATAAAAGGCACAACAGTGGCGTGCGCGGGCCCCCGTATTCGCGCGACCCTGGAATCATTCTCTGTTCCCGTTCACCCTAGGATCCTCGTCCCCGCCGCCAACACGACCCGCGCGGGCTACTTTGTCGGCCGCGCACACGGTGGCCAGCAAGCGATCCATCTGCCTGCACACTCGAATTTACTGCCGCGCGCAGCTTGAGTGCGCTTTGCCGTGCACAGGCCCGACCTCGAGTCGATTGGAGATCGACGCGCGAGGATACGCAGGGCCGGTGGGGCTGCGCAAGCGGGGCCGATGACATCGTTCTTCTCGGGGAGTATTTGACCCACGCACCAGAGCACCGTCCGTCTCCGGGGGCTAGTCATCGGATCCTCTCAGTCCCTCTCATTCTCGCCTTGCTCGCTGCTGTCTCCCGGTTGTCTCCCGCTCTCACATTCACACACATTATTAACCATTCCCTCGTCCGCCACATGCTCGACCACGCACTTCCGCACCCGCCCGCACTCCAGCTCGAAATGTGCCCGCCGGATGGAAGCGCTCCACGTATATTCAAAGCTTTTGTGCTCGGGAGCACCCTCTCGCGCAGCTACGGCGTCCGCGGCCGCAATGTGCAATACCCATCTCGCCTGGCGTGCTCTGCGCGCAAGGCACAAGACTTTCCGAATCGCGCCACACCCTCGGTCCCCTGCTCTGTCTTTCAGCTGCGCACACAACAGACCGGGGATTTCGCTACGCCGCTGAAGGCCCGCGGCCGAGGACGGAGGGTGCAAAATGGGGGAGAATGAAGCTGGGTTTTCGACTATTAACCGCGCGCACGCAGGTCGGCGACAAGCTCCTTCCCCGGCCGTGCGGCGGGTACGCTCGTCAAGCACGATTGGCTGTCTGGAAGCTGGATAGATGGTGGGGGACGGGCGCGGGACTCGAGGGACTCTGAGAGGATATCCGAGCGGGCTGCGCAGGTCGGGCGCAAGGGGACATTAGGAAAGAGCGTACCGGTCGGCGCGCGGAGGATCCTGTCTGAAGGTGTCTGTCTTGCACATGGGAGTTAGCGCGCGAGTGATCCGGGGGAGTGCGCGGTGTTCGTCTCGCGTATATCCTTTGGCGGTCGTGGCCTTTTCTCATGAAGAGTTCTTCGCCAACCACTCGCACCTCCGCTGAACAAAGTCTTTGATTTCTTCGGACTGCGCCAGATTTTCTTCATGACGCCCCCGACGACTTATATCCTCTCGGACGACGTATATCTTTCCCGGCGACACCTATCTGTCTCTTTCTCTGTGTTCTATGTTAACGCCGTTGTTGACGCTTGGTGCGAATACAGAGCTATTTAATCCTATTTGGACTCCGGGCTGTCGTCACCAACACTCAAAACTCGACCCCTGATTCAATTTGCTCTCGAGCACTGTGCTCGCGCGCAAGTTCCTCAAGTCCCGCCCAGAGCTGTTTTTCCCGCGCTATTTGCCCTCCACAGGGCTCCTCTCTACGTGTTGACTTTGGCGACCCGGATTCCATCCGTAAGTGCCATTGCACACCCTGGATTTGGGAATTATGAATCAGTCTGGCATGCGGCAGCCATAGCAGCGTCTCGAAGCTTTTTGTCCAGACCTGGCAGAAATCGAGTTTGTTGAAAAGCAAGTATCCATGTAGATGAATACAAGTTCATCCCTGAGGACAAAACCCTAACCAACCCTAACCCGCCAGTAATTAGAGAAGAGAAATGGCATATTCATATTGCAATGGCAGCTATCTATTTTCAAGCCAGTCGCAGTCCGAAACCACCCGCACCCTCCACATGTCTCGAGTCATTAATATACATCCGTGCGTTTGTTCATCCACACCGAACGCCGCACAGCAAATTGGCCCGAATCAGGCAGCAGCAATTGGAGGCTTCTCTGTGCTCACTCGTTCCTCACTTGCCTTCTCGCTATCCGGGCGCCCGCTATCCGACAGCACGCCGTCGTCGTCATCAATGAACGCGTTGTCCCCCGCACCACGCTCGTCAAAGGCCACGCGGTGCTGCTCGAAGTGTGAGGAGTGGTTTCTGAAGGAATAAGGTGAGCGGATCAGTCTTGGCAGCGAGGACGACCAACGAGCAAGAAAAGACGTACTCAGCCGGCCCAATAATCGTTATAAGAATCACAAACGCCGCCACTGCACCAATCAAGATGCCTTGCACCTTCCCGTAGTTGGGGACGACCTTGCCGTTCACAACTGTCTTCAGGTGATCGCCGCCGGCTGTGCGAAGAGCAGTGTCAGGAGCCGGCACACAGCAGAACGGTGGGTAACAGAGGACGATACTCACTGGCTTCAATCTGCGCCGCCGCCGAAGAGATCATGTTCCCTATCTGGTATGCCACACCAGGGAACGTTGCGCGGAACGCGGGCGGAGCCATTTCCGTGAGGTGGATGGGGATCTACCACCACAGGCCGGTTAGCGCAACAGAAAGGTCATGGGGTTGCACAAAGGAGGTCAAGAATGACATGCGAAGACAGCGTCGCATAGGGCATCTGCTATGGCCAAGGAAAAAGGGGAGGTATGCTTCCCAGAGCTACAAGGTGACCAAATCAAAAACACTTACAACTCCCCACGCGCCCTGCACACCAAACTGTATGCAAAACGCGCCTGCGGCTAGTGCAGGGAAACTGTTGGGTATGATCCACAGCGGAATGAATACCCCGGTCAGGATCTCGCAGAGCCTGCAACGGAAGATATGTTAGCATAAAGAATTAGATACTCAAGAGGCTGGGGAAAGTGGGAAATAAAGGAGAGGGCGGCGTGCAACGCAAACAACCACAAACCGCAGAGCGCACAAACCAAAACCAAAAATTACGGAGCATAGATTCTGTAGATGTAATTTGAGGCAAGATGATATCACCTGAGACGGGGAAAGTAAAAATGAGAATAGAAAATATCTCACACAATAGTTATCCTCCTTCCCAAGAACTGTGAGGCCCATCCGGCGACGGCACCACCTGCAATGGCACCCTGTAGGAAGTAGGTTCTAGTCAGTCACATGTATTCCAGGCCGATGGACGGAAAAATGAATCAAATAGGGTAGAATAAAGTAAAAGAGAGAAAAAAAGTCCAGGGTCAAGACGAAAAGCGGCAGAAAAGGTGAGCGGCCATCGTTCCGCCTTCACCCGCCGTCCACGCTCCGCCGTCTAGCTGCCGACACTTCCCAGCGCTGTCTGAAATAGACATACCGGACGAGCCGGCAGACACGCACCGTGCGAACACATCCCAGGCTCGTGAGACGCTGTGCGACGTGCGAGGCACAGATGGGAGTGAATGCTGCGGAGAGAGCACAGAAAGGGCATGGGATGAGGCACGGCGTCCCGTCTCTCGAAATGAAAGGCCATGGCGTGAGACTCCGATGAGAAAACGGAATTAGGAGTCGGAGTGCCAGTGGGAGCGCAGGAGTCAGACAGAGAAAACAGGACAGGAGGGAGTGTATGTGGAGGATGTAAGAGAATGAAGTAAGAAGTGTCAACGCACGCAATTGCCAATGATTGTCGCGACCACGGACGCATGCGCGCTGAGGCCCTTATTCTCCTGCACGTAGGTCGGGTACAGATCTTGCGAGCCATGCGCGAGGAAGTTGAAACCTAAGGGGGAGGCGTCAGTAAATAACCCTGACGGAAGGAGTGACGAGTGGAAGGACGGGTTATTTTGCCTACCCGTAAGTAATAACACCGCATATATGCACAACATCCAGTGCTTTTTCAGCATCGCGTTGGTCTCGCGGATGAACACGCGCGTCTTTTGTGCCTCGGAAACAGTACCGTGAGCCTCGGCCGCGCGGCGGGCCTACAGCGAAAGTTAGTGAGCAGTCTGACTATTGGGCGGGCAAAAGTATGTGAGAGGGGATGAGCCAAGGAAGCGAGCGACAAGGTGTGGGTGGACTGTATGAGGGAAGGGGGACCAGAGAGAGAAAGAAAGCAGGGACGAGGACGCACCTTTAAAAACGCCTCGCTCTCGGGCAACAACGCCCTTAGGAACGCGCCAAAAACGCTGATTCCCGATGCAGTCCAGAAAAGCGCACGCCAGCCGGGGGCGACCTCCGGCACGAGCTTGAGCGAGATCACGGCGGCTAGCTTGGAAGGACGGTCACGTTAGCATAGAAGACGCATAGAAGACATTGGGTGCATGACGCGATGTACCAGATTCCCAAATGCATAGCCTTCCTGAAGGACGCCACTCGCGATGCCGCGTAGCTCGACGGGGAGGTTCTCGAGCGCGGTAGATGTGGCAAGGCCCCAGATGCCACCCATGCCGATGCCTGCATGGTATTTGGTTAGCCAGTGCCCGTGCAAATATAAGTACAATTGAGGGGAGAGAATGATGCACCGAACAAAGACCTAAGCGCGAGGAACTGGCGGAACGTCTGCACGAAGCCAGCGCCGAGTTCGAGGACTGCGACGAGCAGCAGGTTGAATACCAGCGGCCACTTTCGCCCGAAACGGTCGCTGAAGATCCCGAACAGTACCGCGCCGACGGAACGGAAGAGCAGCGTCAGAGTTATCCCTTGTGTCTGCGCGTGCATCTCGGTCAGCCGTTGTATACACTCGAAAAGCGGAAGGCGGAGTGTACGCACAATCGCACTGGTCTCCCTATTGAACTGCTGGCTGAGCGCGGGCACGCTGACACTAACACTGAAAAAGTCGAGCGCGTCGCACGTCCACGCGAGCCAGCCGACCCAGAAGAATGCCCACTGCAGCCATGTCAGCTCCCATAGCATCTTCAGAAGAGGCTGCGGCCGCTTCTCTGGCGGCGGCGCGAGGCGCATCGGCGCAAAGAATATTGTCTTCATCTTAATTTCGCTGCTGTTTACGGGGTCGGAATGGAGGTGTCAGTGGTGAAGTCGGCGTCAGGGGTATTCGAGCACGGACCAAGCGCTGGCGACAAGGGAATGGTGTATGTCGGGCTCGGGTAAAGGCACAGACACGCAGACAAACACGCGTGGGGCCCTACTTATAAGTATTTCGCCCCACCGTTCTGTCAATAGCAATCCCGCCTACAAATAGCTGCACGTAGCGGCATCCCGCAGGCCAGCTGGCCAGCTGGCCCACGACTTTGTCGACCGTAAGAGCGGACTTACAGTTCCGGGAAGGTGGCATGTCGTCAAGCACCCAGAACCGGACTGGCGAGTGGGAGCGATCATAGATTCAATGGGACGTCTCTGTCTTCAGGCACGGCCGCCCCAGGCGTGAAAGAAGGCAAAGGTTTCCCGTGCCCGGGAACTATGTATGGAGTGGGAGTGTGAGCCAGCAACATGATCATCCAACGGCGTCTAAACCGCGATCGGATCAAGCGGGCCGAGTACTTGCCGATGCCTGCGCCACCCTCATCCGCAAAAGCAAGGGGATTCGTTCGGATACTGTACTATTTTGACCAAGTCTTCACGTAACGCATAACACGGCCTGCTGAACTGAAGACTTTTGGTCCCAGTAACGCTTAACAAAGACTTTTCGAGCCCAAATAGGCCTGTTTTTACAAGAAAAATCGGTCCGGCACATGCCGGACTTCCATTTATGGCAATTATTGATCGTATTTGTCAGAAATGAAGACTTGCGGTGACACGTAACATGGTGTGAAGACTCGGTCGAAATAGTACAGTATGCGAATTTTCAGATGAGGTCGCCAACGGAAGGAAATTTCAATTCTGATTCCGAAATCAAATGCAATGGTTATTGAGATAGAGTAAGAGCCTGATCGGGTGCCCAGAATTTTCCCAGAATCTCGTATATATGTACCTTTCCCACACCATTCGTCCCTCAACCATCCTAGAATGGAAAATCCATGTTTTTCTTCAAATATAGGCGAAGCAAAGTGGAAGGGAAGACTCGGGTTTGAAATATTCAACACATTCTGGAGTTGAACTCAGAATCTGTTGCGCATCCCAGAATCTGGTGGAAGATTTTACACCACATTTCTTCTGCCACTCTCGGTGCTCAAGGCGACACAGAAAGCTCATTTCAGAGATGGTTTAGCGACGAAATCCTTATACATCCAAGATCCTAGAAAATCAAAGTAGGAACCAAAACTATCCAACGCAACTGCCCTCAAACACTGGTGTCGACCTAAAAAGTCTTTCTCGAAGTTTTCAGACTGATACAACTTCTCTCTTCTCCCATGAACCTCTGGTAGTTCCTGAACCCCTGTGGGGCTTCTTTTTTTGGAAACCGTGGGTCCGCAGACAAACACGAACGATGGACAGGACCCACAAACCCATTTACAAAATGCGGATCTTCTCGTGGTAAAATGCTTTTTTGGTTGTGGAAAACTTTGAGGCTAGAACTGTTCACCGTGACCGTGGCCACGACTCTACGGAACCAGGGCACGGGTGCCGTGCCCGTTCTGTGGGGCATCTTCTCGAGAAATCAACGGCACGGGCTTTCGCCTCCTCGGCCCTGACGGCCGTTACAACGGCTTATTTTTTTCTGCCATTAGAATGGGATACATCAAGACACTGAATGATTGACGGGCCTACTTGACGCCTCTTCGCAGTAATCTAGCGTTTTTGCTTTTCCAAATTTCAGTCATGCAACGATTTCGGTAACAGCCGAAAATGATGGCGGAGTTCCATCCTTCTCCCCTGCGATAATTCGTCGCATCGCAGGTATTTGGAGCCCTCTTCTAGCATTTTGAGAAGACCAGGTGAGGTAATTCGGCTTTTAGAATGGTGCATATGGCCGTATGCATGAAAATTACTTTATGGATTGGTGACAGACTTCCAACATCAACCTCTGAGAATAAGCTACAGCTAACTAGCAGCTACGACTCTTCCTGGTGCATTGATTCTCTCTGGTTTTTGGATATCTAATTCATTGTCTCATTTCCAGGCTCGGCAGAACACAACATGTTTTTCGGGCGGCCGCGACACAATTTCGCTTAGACGTGCGAGTTCGAAGCCAGAGACAATCAAGACTTTGATGCTGGTCAAGCAGCGTGCCATCAAGAGATTCTGAATTATGTTGTAACTGGTCCTAACAAAAAAAATTCCGGCCGTGCCAGCCCGTGTACCGTGCCGACCCGTCCAAGGTTTTGAACTTCATTCCATGGGCCGGGCTTCATACGGCCGCGCCGTGTAAAACCAGTCGATCCCACCGTAACGACAGGGCGAACAGCCCTATTTGAAGCGACTTGTGCTGACAGCTGCCGGAGCCTGAGCCTATTCCTCCTCGGGCCATATGCTCCATCGGCTCTTTCTTCAAGATTCATTTTAATTTGCACTTAGCAGGGGTAAGGCTCCAACCGTTTCCATTTGTAAACATTTTCAAACGGTTTTAACCGTTTTTATTTCCATTTAGTTTACCCCGAGGTCTAAACGGTTTGAAAACCGTTTGCAAAGGGTTCAAACGGTATCGGAGCTCACGTCCTCTCCTGTCACTTATCTGGTGGGTGTAGAGCTCTGAAAAATATGTGAGTATCATCTATGAGATCAATTCAACATTCCTCCATGGACTACTAACGATGACGGACTACTAACGATGACTTGTGGGTCAGACACAATCCAGACAAGAGTTTCCTTTTGGCGGCATCCACGTGAATGAGACCGACTTCCTACATTTGTCTCAACACCATCCATTGCACTCCTGTTATTCTTCAATCGAACTCTAGGTATCCGTCCGATGGTTTACACCACCATTATCACTCCCAGAGATCGGCGACGAGTGGTATGAAAATCGCTGGCCACAATACCATTTAGAACAGTTTTAAGCAGTTTCAAACGGTTTGGGAACCATTTCCATTTGATTTGTCCAGAAGTTCAAACGAAAACCAAATGGTTGGAGCCTTAAGAAGGGGCAATCAAAATGATGGGTGGCGCAGGCGAAGCGCCGCAGCTCGAGGTGAACCCCGATGATCGTTCGAAAAGCTAGTTATTGCTGGTTTGCCAGGTTCGGTGGTAAGAATACGCAGGAGCCCGGCCTTGATCTCAGCCGCGGCAGAGCTGTACGGACGAGTCCTATTTCATTCGCGATCCTGAGGGATTTTAAAAAAATTTACAAGCGAATCTTGAGCGTTGTACTTACGCACGCTTACACTTCCAATGTAGGTCCTCGTTAGTCCAACTAGGATCGCGCGAATAACCATCCACGAGTAAAGATGAAAGTACAACACTCGTGGCCACCTTACTCTTTAGTCATCGTCAAAACTACAGTTAGCGCATCCCACTTCGGTATATACACCATCGGCTCTTGAATCATCCTCATCCGCGGCGTCCCTTCGAAGTCAGGGTCAAATGGCGAAACCGTCTGCTTTATCCAATCGATTTCAAGATACTCCGTCGCCACGAACAATTTAAAGAAGCCGGCACCGAAATTCTGGTCGGCGGGAAGCGGGAACGAGAAGCCAGGCTCACCACCCATGCCGATCGTCACCGTCCCATCGAGTTGCCTAGTCTTCGCCTTGAGCGGGGCCGCCACCTGGGCGGTCTCTGGGCCATACCACAACTTCAAACGCTCAGCGTACTATTCAGAGGTCCCAAAAAAAATGCCACTCACGGTTATGGTGTACTCCTCGGGGTCGAAGTAGAAGAGGTACGGGAAGAGATCATCCATGGACGTGTTGCGGATCGTGAACCCGTACTTGGCGCCGGGTATTGAGGTTATAGAAACCGCCCTGTTCGCGACCAAGTTCCCATCGTGCGCCGGGCCCTCGGTCAGATCCGGCGTGCGCCCCGGATAATCGCCGACCAGGCGGTGCATCTCGAGCGAGACACCCGTGAGGGGCGCCTCCCCGTGGTGGCGCTCGAGGAAGTAATTAAAGTGCGCGATGCCGTCGACGACCTTGGGGAGGTGGGCGGTGCTCGAGAGAGAGAAGCGCGTCTCGCGTTGGCATTCGAGGATCGTGCTCTTCAGGTTCTCAATGACAATCTCGGCGTCCTCCCTGCGCATGCTGATGTCCGCATCTTGGACCGATATCGCCTGCACGTACTTTCGCCCATTGGGCTGCTTGAGGATGTCATGCGCTGGGAAGAGGTCGGCAGTGTGCGGAAAGCCGTCAGGTGTATAGACGTGCAGGATCATAGCATCGTTTTTCCAGTCGGAAATCACCACACGAGATTGTTTAGGGATGGTGAAGGCCTGGCCATCCTCCGTGACGAGGGGCTTGTTGTCCTTTGTAACGAGAATCGTCCGGGCGATCTCGACGGAATGTGCGACGAGTATGCAGAGCTCGTTGTTGTCCGGATCGTACACGGTGAACTCTGTCTCGGGGACAACACCTTCCACGGAGCCTATGTCCACTCGGAACGACCGGAGGATGTCCTTGTTGGGTGATGTGTGGGTCATCAGCGGGAGGGCCCGCTGACCGGTCGCAGGATAATTCCCATCAAAGACAAGATGGCGCCTCCTGTTACCGCCGCAGTGGGGAGTCTGGCCGGACCACGTCGGGAGGCGGTTGAGCAGCTCTGCGTACGTGGTGTTTTCGAGGCGGAGACGCCGCAACCATGTTATGAGGCTCTCCGTGAAACGGCCGTGGATTGAGTTGTCGTCCTTGTATTTGATCTCACGTGCCGTCTCGTGCTGACCACACGCAGCCAGCAGGACATGCGAAGTCGCAGACGGAGACCACATGCGGAAAGACTGTGCCGTCTGCTCCGCTCCGGCTTCGCCTTTCCACAGATGGCTGTCGAGTTCCAGAGGGACTGAGGGAGAATTGCTATCGCCGGTACGCTCTTGCCCGAAGTCCCGTCCCAGGCCCCCGGAATGGCAAGCATCGAAAATGACGGTCTGTGGAACGCGTCAGTAAAAACGAATGAATGGACGAATGCCACGCACAATATTCGAGCCTTTCTTCCTTGCAAGTTCCCTTAGGAGCCATCCCAAGACATAGTCAGGGATTGCATGTACGTAGTTCCCAGTGGCGTCCTTTGTTCGCTCGTCTACTGGAGAGATGGCCTCAACCTTGAAGTCGCGAGCGATATTGTTTTCCGGTGCAAGGATGCGTGTGCCGTGCCCCGCGTAAAACAAGATCATCGTGGCATTGCCTCCGTCCGGGATCCTGGGGTTGTCCAGGAAGTGGGATTGAAATGCCGCCAGGATACTAGCACGGGTGGCCTGCTGATCCTTGAGGACGAGAATGTTGGAAGCGGGCACCCCAAGGCCGCGCTTTTCGCGGGGATCTAAGAGGTATTGCTCAAACGCCCTCGCGTCGTTGACGGCGCCTTGGAGAATAGGGTAATCAGATGAGCGGTACTAGGTAGAGCCGTATAAGCTCCAAACCACATATACACGAAAAGGATCGCGCACCTCGTTGATACCGATGACCAACGCAAAAACTTGGCTCTCCTTCCGTGGAGATGCCCCTTCCGCATGGCTCTCCTTCGGTGGAAATCCTACTTCGGCCTTGCTTTCTGGTGGTAGCGATACTTCTGCTTTCGAGTCTCCGGCAGTTGAATGTATGTCTTCCATGGTTGGTACCTGTTCTCGTAGTCCGCGAGTAAGTTTCGTTGGTCGAGATTGGGAGATAACGACTTACTAGAATTGGGGAGTATCAGGAAGGGATTGGCGGTAATCGCTGTGAAAACGCCCCGTTTAAATGCCGCTTCCGGCGCTAAAAGAAGGAGTCCGGTATGAATTGACGCCTCGTTCGACGCCCAAGTGGTGTATGCTAGGAGAGTCGCAGAGTCTACACGAGGCCGCGGTTACCTTTCCAGTAGGGGGACAGCCTCGGGAAGCAACAGATTTGCGAGTCCGTTCGCCTGGCATGTGCAGCTTTATATTTTCTCCAGTGCGGTGCTAAATCGACGAATCCGACGGCGTTAGTGTGGCGCCCAAGTGCATCAAGTTCTTGACCGTATACGGGGCCGGACTCCCGAGTAAGTATTTTGGAGTCTCTATACTAGAGTACAGCATCTCCTTGATACTCGACCTTAACTTGTGACAAAATAAATCCGAAGCGTCGTTGAAAGAGAGATGTGACTAGATGTGACTCAGTGTTTGCATCGGGGATCAATCGCGTTCCGTGATCTGCGATCGATCGATCAACTCCGGACCGAAGCCCCGGTTGCTGAGTGAGTAGGAAAAATGTTGAAAGTTGAATTGTATCGTGGATCCGCAAAACATAAATAAGAAACAGAAAAATCAAAGAAATGACAGGAGTTGACTAGTACTCCCTACGAAATACTAGTCTGTAATCCGCACTTGCGCCTCGCCCCCGGGACAACGTGTGATTCGAGGCCGGCGGTGACGGTACGGCCGCAAGACGAGCGAAGGAAACGTGTGGACTGTGTTTCTTCTGTTGGGAAAAAAAAAAAAAAAAAACCGCATCAGATTTGCCTTGTTGCTGAGAAAGGGCCGGTGCCTCGCCATCAACTCGTAATACAGAACTGGATGTGCTTCTCTTTCACCTGGAAAGTGTCTGTACTTTGGAACCTGGAACCCGAGCGGAACAGCAACAGATTTAAAATCTGCAGTGTGATCCCAGTGGGATCAAACCGGGATCTCGTTCATATGGCTACAATCACGAGGGTTTCGCGCAAAATAAATTACTCGCTACTGTTGCGGTACTAGTAGCATCGAGCCCATCCGAATGTCTTTTCCTTATAACTTCTGACAATTCAAGCTCGCAATCAATTAAACCTCCGGATCGATCTAAATCTCCTAGTTCTCATAGTTCTCCTTCTCTGAGTATGGGGGCAGTGACCGAGGCACTTGAAACCCAAGTGCAATGCATGCATGTCATCGGCATGTCCATGTGATGACAAAGGCCTTTGTAGTATTTACATCTTGCATTAACGAAGTACAACTCAGTGAATTACCTACAATACTTGTGTCCCGCTCCCACCACGCACGCCACGGTCCCGCCCAAACCCGACCTCACACAGTGACACGTGTGGGAGGAGTGGGGAATGGATGTTGTATTTAATTAAACACTTAGTTCTACTTTGTTAATATATGTGAAGATTACAAAGGCCTTTGTAGCATGTTACAAAGGTCTTTGTTGCATGTTGCACAGACATGCCGGGCACATGCATGCATTTCACTTGGATGTCAAGTGCCCCGGTCACTGCCCCCAGTGTGAGCCTCAACGGGACCGGGTGCGTACGTATACAAATTCTCGTCCCCCATCCGGTTTCTTTCATCCCGTAGTAGTGGTCCGATCCGTACCAGGTACCAAGGGGGACCAAAGATAAGGGATTGCCATATGCGGTAGGGGGGGTAATTGTATACAGATTTTTGGGGGGTCAAAAAGAGGTTCTAGGGGCCATGGTACAGTGGCAATGGATCGTGCAGAATGAACAGGGTCGTTCACAGTTCCCTTTTTTCCATCCGTTCCTTAGTTAAGATAAATGCATAAAACACTGTGTGTTGTTCAATCTCCGGCCCCATGGGTTTTCTGGTGACTTTGTAGACATTCAGAGTCATCATTAGACCTAACGTGTGAGTTACACTGTCCTACAATGAGAAAAAGGGAAGAAAAGGAACAAAGGGCAGGAAAAGGGAGTTAAAGCAGGGGGGTTTCACAGTAGCGTTTTTTCTTCTTTTTGCTCCTCTTTTTCTCAGATAAAACCCGTATGAAATGACAGGGAATCCTCAAAGCTTCAAGGGTATGTAGAAACACCCCAACCACCCCCAAGATTTTCCGCCTCGCTGATTGTGGTCGGCTGCCCCGCACTGACGAAGCCAACTCTGAACTGGTTGAACGCCGCATTGGCCATAGCATACAACACCGGGCTCCCGTTCTCCACCACGATGCCCTGAGCCGTGAGGCACTCGGTGCAGCTCGGTCCGCCGATGTAACCAACCGTTGGCGCCCAGATGTATTCACTGAGAACATTTTCGGGGGAGAGGAAGTAGATGCGGATCTATGTGCATTCAGAAATTGCAGCAGTCAGTAGTGCAGATATTCCGGAGACATTTCGTACGTACCCCAGTGTATGTCGCAGTATTTGCGGTGATGGCAACAATTGGCGTGTAAGGAAGAACTTCGCTGGCTGGGATCAATGGGGCGTTTCCTGTGTATGTACCGCCGCTGAGTAAGGGTGAGGTGACCCGTCCGTCGTTGATGGCGCCGGTAGAGTCTTGGAAGTAGATGCGGGTGTCGCCGGTCGTGATTTGGACAGCGGCAACGTTCCCCATAGGCGCGATGGGGACGATGTCTGGGGATGGTACAACCGCCGTCGAGTTTCGGAGCACGGCAGTGGCGCGGACGGACGCGAACGCGTAGAGTACCTGTCCGAGCCAATCAGTATGTCATCTGGAGCCTGAAAAAGTGCATACTGTGAAGAGCTGAGTGAAGAACATACTGGTGCGTTCTGACCACGTCGGTGTTCTGTGGTCTTATATACCATTCTCAGTCGAGGAATTTCTTGTGCGACGCCCGCGGGGGATGACTGAAACGTAACTGTCCCTTTGTGCTAGTTGGCGCTCAAGCGCTCAACTGTTGTGTTGCGCGCCATTTGAATTGTCATCCAAAAGTTAAAACCTGTCATCGTTGTAGGGCTTGCCTAGCGCCGCTGGACGGGAAATCGAAGAATGCGTAAGAGAGGCTTGTGTTTACGAAAGTAGGCGCTTATTGTGAATATAATGAAACTGCGGTGAGAGCGGAAACAGTTGAAATCGAACCAAGGCACACAGGGGCAAAAGGGTAGGCACTTGTCATAATGGCATCCATCAGGCACTTGGTGCGGCATCCGTCAGGCATGTGCTGGGCACTTGCTCCAGCCCTTTGTTATGTTCAGATCAATTCCGGTGATCAGTGTCATTAGCTTTGTAGTACACAAAAATAAAATAAAATATTCACATTAGCTCAATTCTGGCCCGATCGTCCTCGGAAGTGGCTCAAATTAAACCGACAATTGTCTAGTTTCGGAATCTTAAAAAGGTTTGAAGAAAAACAGATGAGAACTGACCAAGATCTCGCCTTCAGTGGCAAAAATCCCCTGACATCAGTGCAAAGTTTGATGTACTGTACTTGGTAGGGGCACTTACATTATCCATAGAAGTGTTCACTCTCCCTCACCACATCAATCTGAATTGCCTTGCATTGCACATCCCACTTAGTGATGTCGAAGTTCAGTTCAGTTCAGTTCAGGTCCGGCCCTTTTTTTGAAAATGCCGAACCTGAACTCACATCACTAATTCCCATCGTGCATGCACAAGGAAGTTCTTGTGTGACGACAGCGGGGAATGACTGTGAATCGTAGCTGCTTCTTTGTGTTAGCTGGCGCTCAAGTTAAGCGCTCAACTGCCGTGTTGCACGCCATTTGAATTGTCATCCAAAAGTTAGAACCTGTCATCGCTGTAGCGCACGCCTAGCGCTGCTTGACAGGAAGTCAAAGAATGCGTAGGAGAGGCATGCGCTTATTGAAGTTGCAGTGAGAGCCGGAAACAGTTGAAATTGAACCAAGGCAGCCAAATAGCTTGAGTAAACGGTACTGCTAGGTGGTGGGAGCCACGCTCATGTGCTTCTACTTCAAGACAGCGAGAGCAATTACGAATTCCTGTCGTACATGGATGCACAGGGGTCCCATCAGAATTTGATGTGGGGAGGCCTCTTCTTTATAATTTCGGTGCGACTTGTAGTCGCGGTGGTCCAGTATGATAGGCTGAGCATTGGAACTCTCAGAGAAACTCCCTAGTCAATCGAAGGCTAAGCGGCTGCAAGGAGGAGGAGGAGGATTGCCTGCGGCAAGTAAAGCGTGCGGGCGCTAATGATTGTGCCTGATTGTGCCACCCCGGTACTGTATTATTTCGTCCAATTCGATGTGGGGTGTGTGTGACCCGTGACCCGAAATTTGAATTCGACAATTCGAAACCCGGCAAATTTTGGCGTGACCCCCGACATTCGACGGAAAATTTTGTCTTTTTTGTGTCACGGAAATCCGACAGATGGCTCCGTGACGCGGAACACCGCCAAATTCGTCCTCGACAGGGGGGTGCATGACCCGTGACCCCCGAATTGAACGAAATAATACAGGACCTGGGTCTTCGGCGACTTTGGGGAGGCGACCATTGAATGTCCAATTACAGACATGGTTCTATGGTTCAATTATGGACATTCTATAAGCGCTCGATGGTCGAGGGATCTAAGTAGGTCCCATTTAGGCGCCCGTGATCTTGCTTACGTGCTACAACGCCGCCCAAAAAGATTTTACTTATTTACATATTTGTTTCGGACCTCAGTCATTTCACTCCATCACAGTACAGCGTTCATTCAGCACCGGGGTTCATCTTTTGAAGGGACAGATGAATAGAATTTTGATGATTTACCCATGCTGACGTTTTGTTGGGTGAGAGACCGAAATAAAGATATAGAAAATAAAAACCGCCTCTGCGGCGCGAAATCTCGGTAAGTCTTTTTGATGGGAACATCCTTTCCGGGAGACGGATCATGGTGGCCCGTGATGAAGTATCGGAATCCACAATGTTTCCACATTCAAAATGGTTAATTTCCCAGTTTCCTTCCAGGGGCGAATTATATTGGTTTATTGAAGTGGAATAGATCTGTCTTCCCTTCGCACACATGATACAGTGCGCCGTCCCGGCACTGAAAGCGTTACTAGGCTACTGTAATTCAACTACCTCGTTTCGTCCCTTCTTTAGCAGCCATTCGACAGGATTCACGAGGGAAGAGCTGCACATCCGCAGTGCATCAGACTCATATCACTGCAATTTGTTCGAGTTTAAATGGAAGCTGACATAGTCTTGTTGTTACCGATGGGGTCCGATTGGGTCAGGATCTTATTACATAAACATCGGAGTTTGAATTCCGATGTGAGTGCTCCTTCAAACCCAATGTGTCTTTGCATAAACTGATGATCCTGAATCATTCTTACATCCATCCCCGGACATCCTGTCTCTTCAGAATGTTGAAACTCAGGCCCGAGTCATGGTTTCGAGGGAGCACCGATAATCCCGTGATCCATCGGCCGATTCGAAGAAAATATTCCAAATTGCTTCAATTGACCCTCAAAAAAATCCTGAAGCATACCACAACCAATTCATATGTTAGAATTACTTGATGAGATGGTATTTTGGGCAGAAGGACAAGTTTCATTGAAGGCGAGCTTTTTTACTTGAAAAGTTTATGTAATAAGATCCTGATCCAATCGGACCCCTGCGATAACTAACAGACTTCAACAAACCGAGGTACAAGGTGACCTGTTGTTGAAGTGTCTGTCTACGAGTGACTAAAGCTGACATCTGAATGCTTGAAAGATCGAGCCGAAATCCTCGATTCAACCAGTGAGGTATGAGCTTCATTTGGTTGAAGCATCTGATTTGTTCATGGAATTTGAAGCCGACAGCCGAGTGCTGAACGAACGACTCGGAGCGAAGACCAGGATTCCGACGTCTTGCGAGTCCTGTAGGCTGTGCATAGCTGGTTTATTTGAACTGTGGGAAATCCATCAGTAAGTGATTCCGTCGCCACCATTCTCCACCTAAATAAGGTATTATAAGGATGGAACGGATAGATAATCTAACTATGCTTGTATATTGCTTGGATCCCTACCTGCACCTCGTTTTTTGTGTCAGGCCTACATGATAGAATTACTGTCTTGTGTTCACAAGTACGATGCTGACGGTTGAAAGCTACATAGTGAGGGATAATCTATTTATCATCATGCCTGTTCTGGTTGTGATCATGAACAGTTGACGGCTCGAGTCAAAAGTGGTGATATAAGATGTTGCTGGCAAAACTTCGCCCACCCTCAGAGTGCGCTTGAAATTTCAGTTCGAGAACCTAGGAGCACGATCAGCCACACCGACCGAATCTACTTGGGGGATATAAGATGTTGCTGGCAAAACTTCGCCCACCCTCAGAGTGCGCTTGAAATTTCGGTTCGAGAACCTAGGAGCACGATCAGCCACACCGTCCGAATCTACTTGGGGTATGGGCCGTGGTGTCACCCAGCAGACCTCGTACTTATTTTTTTTTTGGCATACAGTCACAGCCCTTGCAACCCAGGGAATATCTCAGCAAAGCCAGCTCCAGGTACTGCCTCTGATCTGGACCACATTCAAACCACATAAGTATGTTATGGATGCATACCCCTGGCACACTTCACTAAGATACCTGTTATTAGCAATGAGCACAATATGTGGGGCCCAGTCTTTAACACCAGCTCTTCACAATAATCGGGGTGTTAATCATTATTCCAGCAACATCAGATAGGACCAGATGAGGAACAGGTCCTTGAACAAACTACTGGAAGTATCTGTATTGAATTCCCATGGCGGTCCAATTCAAATAAGCATCATTTGTACATAATTAATCTTGCAGGAAAGAGTTTACTGTAAAAGTTTGAATTTTGATTTGCCTGCAGTAAAAAGCACTCACCTTGAATAGAAATATGCTCACATTATTGAATTCACAGACACACCAGACACAGGGACAATGCAGATCCACAAATCACGAACACAGAAGATTAAAACCGGATATAAACCAGTAAGCAAGGTAGCTCCCAAGTTTGATGCAGACTGGTGGAGAGAGACAAAGATCTACTGTGCAGAGTTACTGGATGGATCATCCGGAGAAAACACTAGGAGAAAGAGATGGTGGCCAGTTTTGAATTTTGTTCTGAGGCAGATATGTGTCCCTGAAGTTATGAATTTGGTTGAAATCCAAAAGAGTTCAGGTAGGTAGGTAGTATTACACTAATATGGAAGAGGGCTACACATTTTAAGGCCTCTTGTCATGTCCATCATGAGAAGAAAGACCGAATAAAAAAGGAATTCACTCCCCAGGTTCGAACTGCCGAAGTACGCTCGGAATTAGCCGAACACACAGCCACTAAGTAGTCACAAGAAATCTAATGAAATCTCTGAAAAAGGCTTCAACACAGCCACTATTTTCCTTGTACTATAAAATCGTAACTGATGATTCGCGCAGCTCTCATGTAAACTTTTAGAAAAGAACGAGTACTTATTACATAAGTACTCGCAATAATACTTGATAGTTTCACGGTGTCCGACTTTGGTGGCCGGCCTCGGACAAAATAACAAGTTGTATCACAGTCATAAAGAATCCTGATACATCACAGTCCTTCCTACACAATCCTAGTAGTTCATTGTTAATCCCAGTACTTCCTAGTAAATCCCAACACATCCTTGACCTTCATAAGCATTCCTGAAGAAATCACAGACAATCCTAAGCTGTGAGCCTCATAAGGAATCATTACCCAGTCCTCGGGAATCCCAGACATTCATGAATCTTCCTGATTTTATGCAGATTCCTCTTTGACAATGCTTCATGATTTTCCCAACCAATTGCCATCAAATCCTAGATGATCCCGACACGGTCATGTGCCTCTTATCCCCGACCGGTCTGCCTGGTGCCACGTGCGTTCGTCTTGTCTCTTGAACGAACTCAAAACAAACTCCTCACTCGCATCTCCGTATCCCCCCTCCTCCTGTAGCATCTATGGACACTGATCTGAGACTCCACAACCTACGTGATTCATATCACCTCCTTCATGCCGATGTTCTGTCTGCGTTGCGCGTCATGGTCGGTGATCCACCTCGGCTCAATGCGGTTCGAGACCGAGGTTTAGCATTGGCCTCTGCAGCTGAGCAGGCGCGTCCCCAGGGTAGAGCCCTGATTGTACTCTGATATCATTCTAGCACAGAGAGGTGTTTCCTCCTGCTGAGTACGGCATATTGCAGACCTCCATCTCTGACATGGTGACCGCACTGGATCTCGCTTGTCACGAGTCCATGGACCCTCCCGATGCACCGCTACTCGTTGTCGCCCGCCGTCTTCATACCGGACGTCGTGGTCGCCCACGTGTAGAGATTGATCCCCAGTTCCTTGGCGCGGCACTTGAACTCCGCGGTCCTACCGGCATAGCTCCTGAACTTGGCGTTAGTTCTCGCACCGTCCGCCGCGCTGCTCTTCGAGCTGGGCTTGTGGAACCTGGGCCGCCAGTTTTTCAATCTCGTGTCAATGAAGAAGGTACCATCGAGCGCATCCATACTTCGACAGCTCCTCCCGTCTCCTTGATCTCGGACGCTGAACTCGATCAGTTGATCGCGTCGACATTGGAGATCTTCCCCCAATTTGGGCGGCGGATGATACGAGGCCACCTTAAATCTCAAGGGTATCATATACCTCGCGACCGTATCACACCTTCCTATCTCCGTGTTCATGGTGCACCCGCAATTTTCGGTGATCGACAAATCAGTCGGAAGAAGTATCGCGTCCCGGGGCCGCTGTCACTCGCGCATCTTGATGGCCAACACGGTGAGGGATTACAGTCCCATTTTAATAGAGTTCTTTTAACCCACTTTGCAGGCTTGATCCGTCATAAAATTGTGATCCACTGTATCATCGACGGCTACTCGCGGTTTGTCCTGGGTATCCGTGTCCACAACAATAACCGTGGAGCCAGTGTCCTCGAGCTCCTCGTGGATGCAATTGCTATGCATGGGTGTCCCAGTCGCATGCGTGGGGATCACGGTGTCGAGAACATCGAAGTTGCCATTTACATGGAGGAGGTCAACGGCAGCGGTCGCGGCTCCTTCATCTGGGGAAGGTATTATCTATCGTTCCCAGTTGGTGTTTAATGTCAACTGAATCTCGCACAGGAGCGTTCACAATACACGAATCGAGCGTCTCTGGTATGATGTGACGCACGGTTTTGGCAAGAAATGGAAGGTATTTCTCCTGGACCTGGAGACCAACCACGGCCTCAACCCGACTCGTCCCGGCCACATATGGCTCCTCCACCACCTCTTTCTGACTTCTGTAAATCTCGATGCACAAGATTGGGCAGAGGCGTGGAACTCACACCAGCTCACCATCCGACGCCAACGGGAGCGTAGTCCGAGAGATATGTTTCTCTTTGGCATGCTGCGTGAGGGCCCCCGTGGAATCTCATCCTTCTTGACGCCCGAGGAGGAGGATATCGAGGATATCAATGAGTATGGGGTGGACTGGGAGGCATCACAGGAGCCGGAGCTAATGGCCCATCTCTTCGAAAACAACCCTCAGGAGCGGGCTGATACAGCTGAGGACCCATTCGCATCGGCCAGTACTCCCGCTAATCTGTCTGAGGTTCTCTGTGAGCCACCCAATTGCCCGTTTACTCCCCTTCAACTACAGCTCTTGGACGAGCATTTGCACACATCAGTAGACCTCTTCTCTCGTAATATGAATGTACGTAGACTTGTATGGCAGAGAGCGCTGGAGATCGCGCGTGGTATTCAACAAGGCGAAATTATGTGACCGCATCTGGCAGTGTTTGGAACTCAGGGTTGGAACTCACGGCACGCTTCGTTCTTTTCGGTTGAACTTCAAATTTTCTGCTGGCTGGGGTTTCTTTTTCTTTTATGAATTGCAATTTAAGAAAGAACTCATACGAAGGGTCCATCTGGCATCCTGTAACTCCGATGTGAATTCATTATTATTGACATTTGAGGCTGAACAGTCGCCTTCTTCCCTCCGTAAAGCAAATCAAAGCTCTGGTATGACTGCCTTGACTTTCCATCCTTCCAGCATAATTGACCGTGACGGTGGAGAAGTATTGGCATGTGTGGATCGAAATAAAGTCCCTGATGTTGTGTACACTTCCTTTCTAGATCCACACTTGCCCACCCCACGCCTCTAGCACAGGGGGGAATCTTATCTGGTATTATTTTATCTTTGCATCCTACCACTTTTCAAGGGCCAGCTCCCTCAGGAAACGCACTGCAAACAAGATTGTAATTCTGTTGCGTTCTCTGCATGATTGTAATCCATATGCCACGTATCATGTCCAAGAAATCCACGGCTTGTAATCGATACTGTCTCAATTTGACTGCTCTGCTAAACAAGCAAGTACAGTACATGTGCAAGTTCGTAGTTTGATGGCGCAAGCTCGTCGCAAGCAGCCAAGCGAGTGCAAGTTCGTCAGAACCCGTCGGAACGCATCAAGGGCATGCAAGTTCGTCAGAATATGGTATTTCCCGCCTCAACTTCCCCGATTACCCTCCGGAACATCAAAACCCTGCCGGGGTATTACCAAGGGGGACCAAAGATTAGAAAAAATGATATCACCTACAATTTTTATTTTCAGAGGGTCGGTGTACCCCCCCTCTCCCCACAGCCACTGATGGCATCATAATTCCCTTTTGGGGAATGACCGGAAATTCCGGCGGCACGCTTACACCGCGCACCACACCGCTTGCTGGGACTCAATCAAGCCATATTAAAATTGAACACTCACACTTGAGTCTAGATTGAACCTACTGCTGTACAAATCATAATAGGACACAATGGGGCCTTCTGCAGCTGAATTGGGCAAAGAACCAAGATATGTTGAAACTGTTTCAAAGCAACCTGAAGAATTGGAAGATGATATGGGAACTCAGAATACTAGGAAGAGTCAAATCCGGGCAACTTCGAACAGAATTGGCAGGATAACTGAACAAAATATGCACAGAACTCCATTTTTCAAACCCATTTCGGCCATGGGAGAGTTGCACACAAGAGGCTCCCTAAAACCCGACACCGTGACACGGCGGTTAGCTCCCATCAAGTGCGCCACAGCCCAGACAAAGCCGACACATGCAGCTAATTTCTTTCAACTCCGACACATTGCCAAGCTTGTATACCCTTCGTGTGAACTGATGCGATTGATGTGCAGATCACCGAGTACGCCGAGCGTGGTTCATAAGGCCTTGACCAGATTTACAGTGCACGAGGAATTGTTCCAATCACGGGTAGCCTACGGGGGTAATCGGTCAAACTACCTGTTATATGCCGAGCCAAAAAGAGGAAAGAGAGACCTCCGGGATCTCCGGACGTGGACGCAAGTCCGGAGCGTCAGGAAGAAGACCGGAGGTTCTCCTGTCGGCTGTTCTCGCAACACCACAGCTCGGAAGGGTGAGCGAACTGTCTGACTATCAAGCCGAAACAAGATGGAGAATGAATGAGGATAGAAGATTCCGGAGGTAGCCACGTGACCCCCGATGGACCCGGACGGGTACCGGAAGGGTTGCGGAGTGATCCGGAGGAAGCTGGTGGAAGCGAACAAACTCTGTTGGAGCCCAACACAAATGTAACAGACTTTGTGGAAGCGATGCACATCCCGGATGGGACCCGTGTGACCGGAAGCGTTCCGGAAGGAGGGCGTGGGAACTGGGATTGATCTGTGACAGTGCGGGAGACTTGGAGGATGCCCGGAAGGGAACCGAAGAGGCTCCGGACGAAGCGGAAGGGATTCGGCCAAGAATGCAGATGACCGGAGGAAAGAATAACAAAGACAAACAAGATCCGGAGGTGTCGAGAAGACTCCGGAATGAAGACAAGATTTGAAGGAAGACTCAGTCCATGAAGGAAGCCATGGAATAACGTTAATTTTCCAGATAGAGTACAGGATGTAATCTACTGGGATTATATAGATAAGTCCTTTATTGTAATACTGTAAATGGATAAGTCAGGAGACTTGGGAACGTAACAATAAGTAGTGTCCCAAAAAGGAAATGCATGGGAAAGATTTATAAGACACAATAAAGAAGAAGACGGATAAAAGGAAAGACATAGTAATATGATATGATGCAAACCCGCTTGGCAGCGGACACATGGACAACCGTGGGAAGCTTCCGGAGGGCTGTTCGGAGGGCCGGAGGGTCCGATCGGTTCGGAGCGGAACCGGAGGCGCAGCCATGGAAACGAGCTGAGAGGATGGAAGCATTCGAATGGATGGCCAACTGATCCACTGCGGAAAAGGGCCGGAGGCTCCGGAGGCGTGGGAACAAATAATCGCAAGGCCTGCAAGCATACGAACCTGACCGGAAGCGTGGGAACATCCCTGGAGAGTCCTCGGAAGAAGACAAGCCGGTTGGGCGGAACGGAACGGATTGTAGAGCACGGTGATGGAGATGGTAAGGTTCCGCAGAAGGGATGATCGAACCGGAGCAGGTGGCTGTGCCGGAGGTTCCGGAAATGGAAGGGAATAGAATGGCGGATATGCCTGAGAATGCGGAGAGTGGAAATGAGCCGAATGGCAACGCGGAAATGACCAATGGTCCTGGAAGCCCGGAGAGTCGTAAGAAAGGAGTGGCTATGATGGGCTTAGTAAGCATTTGGAATAAGGCATGACCGGAAGTGATGGGAACTTCCGGGAAGCTCCGGAAAACCGGAGCTGTGTAGAAAGGGTCAGAATGTGCATGGATATAACACTACCCTTCGCATTGATAAAGGTACAAGTCTTCGGTTTTGCGTCTGCTTCTTTAAACTTGATTAATATCATTTCAGCTTCACATACTCATTGATTTCCAGTGGAGTATTCAAGCTCGAGGCACATGTTGACGCGTGTACTATAAATGTACTCTGACATTAGCTTTCCGTAATCAGGATGATCCATCCAGCAAAAATTCAACTGGGTCAATCCTTTCAGTCCTTCCTCCATTATTTCCCAAATTAGGCACCAACTGGTCTCAAACACTCTTCTCAGCTGGGCTTTTCCCTCCTTTCCTCACCCTTCGAGATCAATTATACTGCCGCTTTAGGACCCCCAAGCCCATTCTCTCCCGTTTGGGGGATCTTATTGTGCAAAACCTGTGTTTGTCCTGCTAAGCGCCCGGGATTCATCGAGATCTTTAGAGAACGCTCGAGATTTGTCGAGATCTTGAAGGATCCCAAACATTCTCTCGAGTGATCTCAGTACAAAAACTTGGTTCCAGACTTTCCACCAGTGTATCACCCTTTTCGAGATCTTGAGGGATCCTCAGGGATCCCGATACAACATCGGTCAACGGTCAACTGAGTCTCTCCACTGGCTAGCTCGAGATCAATCGAGATCTCGTATTAAACACCTCAGTTTCTCACCTGGCTGGCTCGAGATCACTCGAGATCTCGTATCGAGCAGTGATAGACACCTTCTCACGTCCTCGCCGAGGATCCGCTGCATGACCACATTATTATTAGCTCTACACAAGGATATGAACACCCTTATCAGGATCCTCGCCCGAATTCCATTGATGCTTGGACATCGGGTTCCGGTATTCCATTCATGAACATCAATGGGCATTAAATCTATGGCCACCCCGACCGCTCCCATGACTGGGAGATCGTAACCGATGAGCTGGCCTTCATAAGGCTGGACGGCCAACACACGGGCGAGACTCTTGGTAATGCCATCATTGAAACTGGCGATCAATATGAGTTCCACGATAAATTTGGGTGGGGCACGGCAGACGGTGCATCGGTCAACCGTGTGGCGGCTCGAGTTGTCGGTTCTGAGAAGGTTGAACACAAGATAGTTCAGGTAGAAAATCGTCCCAAGCCTGCTGCCCAGTCAAACGGCGACTTCATACGAGGGCACCAATTGACAACAGATACAATTGGCAATTGTATCTGCCAAAGAAGAATGTTTGGTTTATATGTACTTGATGTCTGGTGGTTGAACTCTGGTTCGTAGTTAGATGTGTCGCTTGCCTCGTATTCCAGGTCAGCGAGGATCCCAATTTTATCAACGACAAACTGACACAGTTCCCAAGATTGCTGAGCTACATTGTCTTATCTGTCCAATATATCATAATCTTGTGTAAAATTTGCTTGAAATTCGGGGCCAATCAACATACCCATGTACTGAATCCTGGGGCCTTCCTGCGTTGGTTTCTTGCCCAGCTGACCATTTTTTTGGGTCCATACCAATACACAATATTGAGAGTTGTATTTGGTGGTAGTAACTTGAGATTGTGAATGTCTAGTGATGTAGGCTGCTATATTGAGGAAACCCGTGCAATTACGGGTGGACAGGATCTATGAGAACATATCCTGACGTTGCCCATAATATTGTACTCATCCATGGCGATGGTCCTTGGCTAAACGATAAAAGAGTGTGAAATCACCTTTTCTGGGGTTAGTAAAAATATATTGAGTTTTATAAATGAAGAGGTCACATACACCTTTGTATTGACTAAGAACACTGGCGCCTCCAACATTCAGCTCAATTGAAGTAGATTTGGATTGACCAGAGAGATTTTGGGTGAAAAGTATATTTGCTGCCCGGGAGTTGGTTATTGTATTTTCGCAGAGTTTGGCTCCATAGAAGTCCTTAGAATCAGAGTGGTAACAGATTTCAAAGTCTAAATGGGCACCCGACGGTCTGTGGAAGTCTGCATAAATCAACGGGGGCAACTTTACGAGTGGCTGTGCGATGGTAAAGTTGCCCCCAGTGGTATTCTCCCACAGCACAGCCACTGGGGCTGCCTTTGATCTCCGTGCTTTTGCCTCCGCTGTCAACATCTGGTTCTGCTCAATGGCTCTGGGCAGGCTTCAAGCCTTGCTAGTACAGTTGGAGGGCCTCTGGAGGAGCAACTGCCAGCGACTGCTAGCACTGCTGAAAGCCAGCTTCTGCAGCTTCAGGCCATGCCAAATGCCGCCAACAGATCCAGACTTTCTCTCAATACCGTTTCTCTGAATGCTCCAACTCAGTCGTCCCTGGTGTGGGCTGAGTCGCGTTGTCATGGACTGTAGCAGGTTGTATTTGGAAACAAGTACATCAATTACGACTACGACTACGCAGGCGGAGTATCACCATACAGGTCACGATACTCCTCCGGGAACCTAGCGAGAAACTCAAACGATGTGTAAATCTTGTCGTCAGTGTGCCAGACGCTCCATGGCTTCGCCCTTATGCTCCCAACTACAGAAGATATATGTGTTTATTTTTTTACAAAGTGAATAACATATGTATCCGACCAGTTGAGATTTATTAGCATGATCTATCTTGCATGGATCAGGTAGTGTGCGCGAGCGTTCCAACAACTGCGAATCGCAGCCTGATACCAGTCAGTAATTCTGGCCAACATCATGGAGATAGTTGTACGCACAGGAAAACTGAGACCCAATTGTCAAGAGTCTCCAGTTCAGTTGGAGACAGGTCATTGTATCCCGAAACATTGACGTCCTCTGGAAGAGTACTGTATTTCGTCAATGCGTACGAAATATCTTTGGATGCATAGTTCCTGAATGGTTTATCGGATTCAAAGGACTTGTGCATTGTGGTCAAGTCAAACACATAGCCTTGGAAAATAAGCTACTGGATAAATACAACATATGAAATTGCTGCACCTTTGAGGCCTACCAAAGTGCGGTGGCTTAAGTCTTCGTCATCGGATGCAGTCAACTCGCCAAGTCGAATAACAGGCAGAGTAGATAAGCGTGCATCCAGATCTGCATTGATGCCCTGTTGCGGCGGTGGAAGAATGAGCGGATACTTTTTTTCGCCCGCGGTGGGCATGATCAAGAATACAGGTCACCACCACCTCATTAGACATATTTGGCTGCACCATTTGACATGGTGATCACGAGTTCGGGTGAGTCTTCGGGCCGGGGGATACCTAAGGAAATATAATTCCTGGAGGGTAAATATATGATATTTCTTTGCGTGCAGACGTTTCAGCTATGCTACATGTTGGTGGATTATTTGCCACATAATTTTCTATAATTTTCTTTTTCGGGTTTATACAGTACCTACCTACGATTGCGAGCGCGCTGGCGCCGGGGGATGCCCCACTAAGCAGATATGACTATTTCGGGGCAAATATATGACTCTTCTCTATTTGTGGACAGAGTTTCGGCTATACCACCTACTGGTATTGCGGCATTGTTTGTAATCGATATTTCCATGTTTGACTTCGAGATGTTTAGTCAATATGCAAGGCTATCAGGGACATGTAGTGGGGAATTTGGTGCTGAATTATGTTGTTATAAGGCCTTGCATTGGTCTGCAGAGTTACTATTCGTGCGATTAGAATTTTGCCTAACGGCAACTCAACAATGGATATTTGATCGGGATGTCAGGTGATTATATTGGAAACCTTATTCGTCGCGTTTATATGCGTGTCGGCTGGATATTTATACGTGCCATCTTGTTCAATAATTGAATTTCCATCTCTGAATTTCTTTGAAACAGACAGATGCAGCAAATAATGCAATACCACCGCTTACAACAATCAAAACCTCGCCCATTGTTATCGACACACCGGATTTGTAGACGAATGGGTGGCCACTTTCCTTATTAGTCGACAATGCCCCACTGGACCAAAGCACTGATGCGGTGGCACATCAATGTGGCATCGGCAACATATAAAAGGACCCTCACCACCACTGTTTCCTCCACCTCAGCTTGAGGATATGGTCAGTTGCCTTGGTGCCAATTTTTGCCACCCCAAGAAACACCCAGAGTCTCTCGAGTCGAGAGTCGTGTGGTGTCCCTCATTTGGAGTGGCAAATTGCGCATTGCTTGGCCATATATCAGTTTCCCCAGTGCCCTTTTTGCCACCCAAGAAACACCCAGAGTCTCTCGAGTCGAGAGTCGTGTGGTGTCCCTCATTTGGAGTGGCAAATTGCACATGACTTGGCCATATTGGTTGCCCCGGTGCCATTTTTGACACCCCAAGAAACACCCAGAGTCTCTCGAGTCGAGAGTCGTGTCATTTGGAGTGGCAAATTGTGCATGGCTTGGCTATATATCAGTCGCCCCACCATTTTTGCCACCCCAAGAAACACCCAGAGTCTCTCGAGTCGAGAGTCGTGTGGTGTCCCTCATTTGGAGTGGCAAATTGTGCATGGCTTGGCTATATCTCAGTCGCCCCGGTGCCATTTTTGCCAACCCAAGAAACACCCAAAGTCTCTTGAGTCGAGATTCGGGCGGTGTCCCTCATTTGGAGTGGCAAATTGCACATCACTTGGTCCTATGTCAGTTGCCCCGGTGTCATTTTTATTGCCCATAATATACCCAGAGTCTCTCGAGAGCTGGAGAGCTGAGCAGTGTCTCTCATTGAAAGTGGCCAATTGGCATCACTTGGTCATATTAGCTGTATATTGGTGCCAGTTTAATGAAGTGAGGATGTTTCATGCATCTAACTAATACATCTGTCTAGCATTCCTCCAATCGCTGATTTTTGTATGATTTGGCGAACACCGCAAATGGGGACATCCAATTTTTGAGTTTGGAAACACTGGTGCTGCTGATGGCCGGATTCTGCTGTGGCGATCCAGGTGCTGGAGCGGCAAAGCAACTCGTCAGAAATTTACGCAACTCCGGCTCCTGGTGGGCAGGGGGCACCGCTGTGCTAGCGCGAACACGCAAACACAGCAACGTTGCGCGTGCATTGATAGCGAAGGTTCGATTGTTGGCGTAGGTCGATGGGTTGAGCCCGGCCCACGCCGCAACGTCCTGAAATGTTAGCTGCAGTACAATACTTTTGGCTCGACGAAACACCTGCTCAATAATGAGAGCCTGGCGGATCTGTAAGTATGCAGCACCATATCTCTCCAGAGTGAGGGCGGTCAGACGAGACCCGTCCGCCAGATAATGCCTGTCGAGCACAAGCGCAATTTTGAGCAGCGAAGGCAGAGTTTGGACAGCTTCATTGATCGAACTGGTGGTGGATACGGATGTACGTGATGTGGAGCCCTCTCGTGTAATGGGACGGGCAGGCTGAGGCCTCAGTGAATCGGTGCTGGATTCTGTGGGTTCCTAAATTGACCGAGATTAGGGGGGATTCAGCAGAAGATAATGTTATATTTCTTACCGCAGTAGGAAATATGTAGAGAACAAAAAGGGGGGTTTCTGGAGCGATCCCACGAAACTCCAAAGATTGTCTGCTGGTGACATCAGATCGAGCACTTTTCAAGACCACGGGCGAGGTCCCGATGTGGTCCCGGAGTGGACCAATCTCTACAAAACCATTCGCAACAGAGCTGTACGCCGGATCGTGGACTTCGACCATAGTCTGTGACCAAGCAACACTGAATTCTCGTTCAGAGAGTCCCGTGCATATTTCGTTGATGATTTGCCCGCCAATTGTTTGCAAGCCTCTCACAGCTCGAATCACGGTCGCCATTGATGGATTGGGGGGCAAGGAAACCCCAATTTCCAAGAAGTTCCGTCGGGCTGGCTGCTGAGATGATGGAAGACCAAAGTAAACAGCACTGAGCGGGAGCAATGGAGCAGGTGTTGGTGTGACTCTCTGTAGGCGAGCCCACGCTAGGGTCCCGCGAGCCGGCTCCGCAACAATAAGCGGTGAAAGGGGTGTGATCACAGGTGGGGAAACCTGAGGCAGACCAGGCCACGGCTGGTCGGATGGGAGGGGCAGCGGTGGCTCAATGGGATCTGGACGAGATGAAGACCGTGATGCGAAACTAGAACCGTGAATGTTATCTGGGGTGCTGACACGTGAATTGAATGCCATAGAAAATCCAAAAGCGCTGCCGGACCCTGATGTTGACTGTGAGATCGGGTATACAGCGCGTGGTGAGTGAAAATTCAAGGGGCTCGAAGTTGTGAGGCCGTGGGCGAAAGAACCCAAAGAATCTTCAGTAATGGGCACCAATGGGTAAGAGGGGGAGCTGCTGAATGGAATGGAGGGGGAACTGTCTGACTCCCTCAGGATGTCCGACTCCCTCAGGAGCTCATGGAACCTAGCGACGTCCTGTGGATTAAGGTTTAGCAGATCATTTTGAGTGTCCGGTTGATCATGAGAGACACCGAGGGGAACCATATTATCCCATGTATAAGGAGGATATCGATAGTTTCTGGGAGATAGTATCTCAATCTCATTGAACGGCCAGACAAAAAATGGATTTAAACCTACGCAGAGCGCGGCGAAACTTGAGACTCGGAGATATTTTGAGTTGACTGGGTGCTTGGTCCTGTATTGATAGGCACACTACACGCATGGATTTGGTAGCTGCTGGGAGAATCTCAGTCTCCTCTAACAGGCAAAGATTGATAATCGAAACTACCTAAATTGCGGCACAACTTGAGACTCAGGGAGATTGAATAATATATTTTGGGCTGGCTGTACTGTGCTCTTATGAGTCTCGCAATGAAGTGAACATACACAGTCACTGCACACCTTCCAGAGTGGTGCCTATATCAGGCCGGCCTGTTGTTTGGGATCTGGCTCTGCGAAAGCGCACCGGGATCAGAGTGTTGCCATCAGGCAGTTGACTCTGGCGGGGAGCCTCGCTCATCGTGGGAGCTGCAGACAACAACACAAAAAGGCCCAGCGCACTTAAAGGCCACTCTTGCCATCAAAAATTGTTCAGGGTCAAGCCGCAAGCGATAATTTCATTGATTGTCAGGGTCAAGCAATGATTGATTGTATGTATTCCAACAAACTAGGCTACGACGAAGTGAATGAATGCCGACTAGAAAGAAGCTGCCCGTGAATCCAGCGACTGAAGTCTGTATCCCGACCCGCCTGAGGATCCTCAGATCCAAGCAACTGTCGCAAACGAGCATTGTTCGTGATTGCAAGCGTCTTGAAGCACGAACGGAAGGAGATCACAATTTCGGGTCCGTAGTCCTCGTTACCATCAGCATCGGTGCAGGGATACTCTTGACTCCAGTCGTGTGTAATGTAACACTGGGAAACACGGAAAGTCAACGAGTGAAACTATGAAATATGTGAAGTACATTACCTTGATCTTCCAAGTCGGTCGTATCGGGAGGAGAGTAGAGCCTGTGAGGACGGACAGAAACAGATTGGATCGTAAGAGTGGGTCGGTGGAATCACCACCATCGGCGATCAAAGCATGGAGGACTCGATCGGGATCAGCGGGATGTCCCGCCTCGGTAAGATAGTGGGTGATAAATGTGGTAATGAGGGCGACAATCTCCTCATTCTCGTTCCACAAGTTGTGCTCCGGGTTTGTCTCGGTGAATTCGAGATGGGATATAATGTCTGCCGGTGTCTTGATGTGACGATCATATGCTACAAGGACCAGTTCGCGGCAGGGGGTCTCGAACCACTGAGTGAGAACGGAAATCAACCAGAATTAACAGACGCCAGAAATCGGGATTTACCTCTAGGATGTGATGAGGGCGATCCTGGTCAGCAGAGGCCTCAACGACCATGTTAAACCCGTCCGCCAGTGCCAAGAAGTCGGGCTTGTGTTCAATGTCCACCGTGCCGAGAGTCAGATAGCTGACCACGGAGGTGCAAACACCATCATGTTCCTCGCGTGAGCGCCGCAAGGAGATCATGGTAGGCTAGGGATCTCCATCAGCGGCCGTCTAGCAGGTAAATTAAATAGACTCACATCGACACCCGGAATGTTCAGTAAATACTGATACTCGGTGCAGTGCTCCGACTGCGACGCATACAGGGGCCGCTCCAACGCCACACTCTCAATTTTTTTAACGATGGAAAGAGAGTCCGCCGGAATGAGGCGGGAAAGAAAGGTAATATCAAACTTGGACGCAGTCTTGCGACCATCAAAGAGAGTGGAAAAAAGAAAGGGAGATGCGGGAAATGGAGCACCTATAAAGAGAAAGTGGAGAAGAAAAAGAAATCCTGTCGCCTTCAAAACACAAGAGCGAAGGGGGAATGGGGTACACGAGGGATGTAGACGCAGGGTCTGATATCCCACGCATTCGGTCCAGTAATGACCGTCTGCCATGATAATTTTGATCGCCTCTGCAACTACCTCATTGCGGGGACTTCTGCCGATCCCAGGACCGCTTGGAAGCATGCTGGTCAGATGGGATCCTCTCTGAACTATATGGAAGCACGTACATTTGAACACGGAGGGCAAATAGAGCCGGGCCGTTTCCGGTGGGGCCTTCAATCGTCGGACGAGGTGAGGGGAACTGTTCTTGGAGAACCTCTTTAAGCTTGAGGCCAGTGGGACGACCCGCGAAGAGCCAGAAGCACAGGATGATCAACGTGCGAGCACCTTCATCAATGGAGCTAGCAGCAATTATTACGTGGTCGTCCATCGCAATTTCGCGCGGCAGCAAAAGGTGATCTTGCCATGCCGCAAACGAGTAGGAACCGGCTCCCGGCATATTCTGGAGGGTGAGGTCCAGAGGTGCTTGGGCACCGAGAAAGGAGCGAGGCTGGACAAGATATATTATAGTGTTCAATACTTTTGGCAAATATCTCACCTTGATGGATGTTGACGCCCGCTCCATGGCCGCGGTGAGGAGGGGGCCTGGGATGAAAGGTGCTGTAATCGATATGGGAATCACGGCCGCCGCAGCCTCCTACAAACCCATGAATCAGAAAGGAGTCATTAGAATAAAAAATCAGTTACCTCTTGCCATTGCTGGCGTCGAACAGACCGGGTAACAATCTAGGCATGATGAGAAGGAGCACAAATCGGGTGATCAGGTAACGTACAGTGGATGAGGACAGCTCCGTTGGGCGACCACCAGTATCAATCGGAGCAGACGGTGCAGTTGAGATTGGAGGTAGCCCATCACGGACCAGCTGAAGGGGACTGATAAATCCGACAGAGTGAAAGTAACACAGCACATACCTCGTCAATGAGAGCCTGCGGTTCGGGGAACTGAGAACATACATATAAGAGAAAATGGTGGCGGCTATATAGATCCCACTCACTTGTGCCTCATCGTCATCCTCGCTATCCTCCAACACAATGTAGGCATCAGAGAGGTTACGTTGTATACCCCCACTACGGGAGTCTGTCGATGGCGTGCATGAAAGACCGCACGAGGGAGGAGGATCGTCGGCGAGTGAAGTCAGAACTGGATGCAGGACACGATTCCCAAAGCATCTGTGAGCCAGGACGTGGTCAGGAAGACGGTGTATGGGTTCGAACAAAGAGGCAATGGGCGCATAGAGATTACGAAATCTGGGAACTATTGAATCACAAAAGCAATTAGAATGTGTAGATTTTAAGAACAGAATGAGCACACCAATAAATATAAAAGGCCCTTCCCCAAGGTTGTTCGGTGTGTAACTGAAGGGCAATTGTTGAAGCGCCTGAAGGGTGAAGGAGAAACGAGTGAGAAGTTTTGGGTCCTCAACCCATGTACGAGATCCTGAACGTCCCTTCGGACCGGTGAGCATCCAGGCCTTGGCATTGGGAGTACCATCATCGGTGGAAGCCACGGATGCAGGAGCAGAGGCATAGTCAATTTTGTGGACGAGGCAGTGATTTTTGAAGGCCGTATCAATGTAGTCGAAGATCGGCCCGGTGGTAGGGACGTTGATGGTGAAAACAAGATTTGAAAGGTTTAAACGGTGCTGCACCGTCTCGATGTCCCTGCCGCTCTTTAAAGTGTAGCGGACTGAGAGGTCGAGCATGTCGTTGTAGTCCGAAGTATCTAGCTATAATTGGGCCTGAGTGTATGTAATACATGTAAGGGAATGGCGTACCACTTTAGGTAGAATGCCCACCGTGATTTGGACGGAGGAAGGTGCCTGAGCCGCTGAAGACGACGCAAAATCATCGAGCAAGGAAAGCGTGGGGACCGGTTCGGAATATGGGCGAGGAGGACCAGAGCTCCGTGCTTTCCTGCGGTTTGTGGTTGCAACTGGGCTAGTCGGTTCGTTGGGATGAAGATTGCGTTGGATCGATGAGCGTCGTTGTTGTTGAACAAGAGCCGCAGTTGTTGAACCACGGGGTGGAGTCATTGCTCCCGCAGGACGACCGAGGCCGGTGAACGCAACCACAGGGCGATGCGGGGCAGGATTGAAGGCCCCAACAGGGCGGGGGGGAAGAGGAGCAGAGGCTGCAGACTGGGGTAGGCTGAGATAATTTGAGTTCGTGAAGGTACAGAGAGGAAACTGATTTGTACGTACCTCGAAGTGGCGTCGGAAATAACCTCGTGAGCTGCCCACGGAAGCCCACAGACACAGATTTGACGCATGTTCCAATTGGTTTCCAACTTCAACAAGGAAATAAATAAGAAATAAATGACAATATGACCCCCAAAGACTCAGTCGACTTACCGAGTAAAAACCGCCACATCTTCCAGCGGCCGTCCGACCCCGAGCAAACCTCTGATTTTGTGCAGAGATGCTGTGGCCCTCCTTGTGGGACATCCAAGGGTGGTCACAACTAAAGCAAAGAACCTCGGGGCCTGTAAAGTCCTACACTGCGCCATCAGCTCATGAATAAAAGGGAAGAAATCATTGAAGTCGAACCGAGTACTTGGGAGATCCATCGGGGCCTTCTGCAACAAATGCCAAACATGCATGCTGGCAGTTCGGGAAAGAACACGACATACGAGGGCCCAGGTGCAAGGACATGGTGGCAGGATCGAAAAGTGGGGGAAAGACTGGCTGAACGACGGCTCGAAGTCGTAGTATTTAGGGGCCGCCATGCCAGATGGGGAAGTGTTAACCGAGAGATGGGACGGCTTGTGAATAACTAGGGGTAATTTATGCGAGATCTGCAATAACGTCAACTTAACGTTGCTTTATGATTTTCTTGGGAATCATCAGGAATGGCTAGGATTCGTCCGGAAAGCGGGCTGATGGGACTCACTGCAAATCACAGCAAATCCCAAATCAATCCTAATGATCTGTCGTGATGAGCTGGGTTCCCACTCGGGATCTGCTGTGATCTGCGATGATTTACTGGGATGGTTGAGGATGCATGATGTCTAGCTGTGATTGTTTATGATGGAAAATGTCAATTTATTTTTGTCCAAAGGCGGCCTTCATACCGACAGCCCTCTAATTTTCCCGTTTGAATCCAAAGGAAGACATGAAAAAAATGACTCACATCGAGAAGGAATGTATTTGTACTTGTAACTTCGGAGTTCGGACCGGTCGGCCGCGAACGAATGGTGAAAAAATCGTACATCGCAGCCCCTGAGACTCAAATTCGCAAACGATGATCGCTAGAGGTCGTTCCACATGGTATTTTCTCGACAGGCGTCATGGATGTCTTAGGCGGGAACAAGCGGCGTCAAGCTGGACGAACCTCGAGGCTGTAGGCAAGCACGACCAATCTCGGTTACCATGTTTGGTAATCCTGGTGCCACGCGGAGAGGTGATGGCTCTACACCTTGTTTCCTGCCCTCTCCGTCGCTCGTACTTCCAGCCTTTCCCCCGCGTTTTCCAGCCTTATCTTGATTCGCATCCATCGTCTACCCATAGACCTGCAATTTCCGTCGATTTCCGCCGCATTTCGACCTACCACGCCGCACACGATACCGGCTTACACGATACCAGAGCGATTAGACATACACGGGCATGGACGATACTGGTGGCTGGCGCTTTGCGCAGGCATTTGGCGACAAGGGTGATATCGAGGAGATTACCGAAGGTGCGTCCGTACAGCTGCATAGAGGAGGATCCCCAACTGACCGTCCGGATCTGTATCCGCAGCGGACATCATCTCGGCGGTCGAATTCGACTCGACGGGTAATTTTTTGGCGACGGGGGATAAGGGTGGTCGCGTGGTGCTCTTCGAGCGCAACCAGACCAAGAAGACGTGCGAGTACAAGTTCTACACCGAATTCCAGTCGCACGAGCCCGAGTTTGACTATCTCAAGTCGCTCGAGATCGAGGAGAAGATCAACAAGATCCGCTGGTGTGGTCGGCAGAACTCTGCGCATTTTTTGCTGTCGACGAACGGTGCGTTGTCCACTCTCCATGATTGAATGCTGGATTGACTTGATGGGCGCGAAAGATAAAACGATAAAGTTGTGGAAGGTGTTCGAGAAGAAGCTGCAGGTGGTGTCCGAGACGAACCACTACGATGGCCAGCGCCCGCTTCCGCCACCGACGTCCCGCCACCACCTGCGGCTCCCGCTCACGGTGCAGCAGGACACCATCATCGCCGCCGTCCCGCGCAAGGTCGGCATTTCTTGTGGTTCGATGTGACTGCGAGCGCTTCTGACGTGGACCTAGGTCTACGCCAATGCGCACGCGTACCACATCCACTCCATCTCTATCAACTCGGATCAGGAGACGTACATCTCGTCCGACGACCTCCGCATCAACCTGTGGAACCTCAACGTCCATGACCAGAGCTTCAGTGAGTTTTTCCTGTTTCCCTGTAGTTGCCCTCGCCGCAGAGTCTGATCAGTTGCTAATTTATTCATCCTCTAGACATCGTGGACATAAAGCCACAGAACATGGAGGAGCTGACAGAAGTGATCACCTCGGCGTCCTTCCACCCGCTCGAGTGCAACCTCTTCATGTACGCGTCGTCCAAGGCAAGCATCCGGCTCGGCGACATGCGCGACTCGGCGCTGTGTAATCAGCATGCAAAACGTATGTTTTTCCTCCTCGCTCCTATTTATTTCGAAAATCTAAAGCGGACGCTGCGCTATTCTTACAGGTTTCGAAGACCCGCCTGACCCAGCGACGACGTCCTTCTTCTCCGAGATCATCTCGAGCATCTCGGACGCGCAGTTCAGCCCCGATGGGATGCAAATCCTCGCGCGCGGTCCGTACAGTTTACCCGTAATCCCTGTACCTCAGCAACTCACACCCCCTTTCTCCTTCCTCTTTTGATTTGGTTTTTTTCATTCGTCTATAAAAAATACAATTCGCGCGGCCCAGACTACCTAACCCTCAAGCTGTGGGACGTACGCAACGAGGCGCGCCCAGTGCGCTCGATCAGCGTGCACGACCACCTCCGCGGGAAGCTGTGCGATCTTTACGAGAACGACTGTATTTTTGACAAGTGGGAGTGTGTCTGGGGCGGGGATGGGCGGTGCGTCGCATGTTCTTCACCGTTTCGTTTTGTTCCTCAAGTAGCACCTGGCGTTTTTTCTTCTGGACTGATAGGCAGGTCCTCACGGGCTCGTACCATAACTATTTCCGCGTCTACGACGTCGAGGGCGACAACGACGTCGTGCTGCAAGCAGACAAGGCCGTGCTCAAGACGAAGAAGCCTGGGTTTGGGCCGGGGGGTGCGTTGAATTTCCTCTTTTCCTCGTTCAGGTTTAGAGAGTGGGCGGTTGAACCTTGGGCTCACTCGCCGTCGCCGAAGATGACTTCGCGCTCCCCGACCTTTGCCCGAATGGCTCGCGGATCTCCGGTGGAAATTACGAACTTCTTACTGACACGTTTTTTTCCCGTACAGGTAAAGGCCGCCTGCGCGACGCGATGCAGACCGAGCCGCAGGACTTCAATAAAAAGATCCTGCACGCGAGCTGGCATCCTAAGGAGCCGACTGTTGCGGTACATCATCTCTCTTCGCATCAAATCTTGGACTGACTGATGAGCCGCCCAGATCGCCGCGACGAACAGCCTGTTCGTGTACAGCGCGGCCTAGTGCCGCCTGTCACCCACCACCATCTAGATGTCCACATATAAACCCACTACACCCACCGGCGCCGTCGTCCAGCCAGTCCTTACCCCAACATATTCAAATCCAAACCCGCACCGCCCGTGCGAGCCACGGGCTGCTCTATGTATGTATGTATCCCATCCACGAAGACGAGACAAGACAAGACGAATGTGGACGTTTTATTTTAATTGACTGGGCGTTGAGAGGGGAGGGAAGCAGAGAGCTTTTTAAAGGGAAAAAGTATAGGTATAATGAAGTGAATGGATGTATATGTGTAACAACAACGTGACTGGAGAGGGGAGTTTTGCTCTGGATGATCATTTGGTGGGTGTGCGGTGGAAAGAGGAAACGCTTCTAGCTGTAGTTGAGAAAGCTCCTATCGCTCCGCTGCTGGATACCAGTGATGAACTACGACGGCGATACATTGGTTGACGGAGGGGCGTCTATTATCTAAGATTGAGGATGTCGCTCAAATACAAGTTACCACTCAGGTGTCTCTACTTGGAGGTTTGTTGTCTTCCGTTGGAGGTTTGTCTTCCGAGTTTCAGGCGAAACGTACCCAGGCGAGTCAGCTCGGTATGTCTCAATGTACAGAACATGGTGCGGCGTTGAGATGTCCATCATGTCATAATTCATGAATATTCTGGCAATGATGCTTGTTAATCTCACTTGAACGATAATACGACCGATCCCATTCCTTGTCTGCATTGATGAGTAGATGTGAAGAATCAATCGTGTCTCTGTTTGATTCAGTGCCGAATTATTTTGCTGGGCGCCGTTTTCAGCGGAGGGAATATTTCCACGCGTCGTTGAATAAGTCATTCATTGCGAGCAAATGTGAATTTCGCTCTCTGGCAGATTTCAGAGGCCTGAGTTTTCGTAGAATCTGCACTCACTGGTAAAAGATTTATGTCGTAATACACGGCTATCGGATGAAACTTCGAACGCTCTGCACTGAGTACCGTGGATGCTACGTATTAAGTTCTAGAATCTAGAGACGATGGATGGTCTCGCTTGAGCAGACGGTAATAGACTCGTTACCAGTCTGCCACGGCAATTCTAAGTGGCGAGCACTTTGCCGTAGGCAGACTGGTACAACTCGGACCAAACAATTGGCGTGGGCCTGAGTTTGAAATCTTTGGCGGGTGCCGATCATCGGCACCGGTCAATTCGGTCCGGGAACTAACTTTCCCAATTAAACTGGCAAAGATATGCCATTCCTCAAGGCCACTAATAAAAATTCTGAAGAGACAGAATTCTAGCCGTCCACTATTTGTTCCGACCTTCAACTTGGATGGAGAGAAAATATTGAGATTTGAGCCCAGAACAGGCAAGAAGGAAAATTTTCAAACTCAGGCCCAGCCCAATCGATCGAGCCGAGATGTACCAGTCTGCCTACGGCAAAGTGCTTGCCACTTAGAATTGCCGTCTTTAGGGCAGACTGGTTACGAGTCTAAGACGGTAAGAGCCGTTTGAGAGCCGTTTTACCTCAGCACAACCCCACTGTCTAATGCAGTGGGTGACTCTCCGTAAGGTAAATGTATTCCAGCAGAATTTCTGAGCTTGTTTGAGGGTGCACCAGTGGTCACTGCATTCCGACCCCCTCTAGACTGACCCCTGTCTAGCTTATGTTACATCTGGCTACATGCGACTACATGAGGCTATGTGCGGCTACCTGTGTGTACGCCGTGATGTCCGGCTTGCTTATGTTACATCCATCTACATCCAGCTACATGGCATAGACGAACCGTCGGCTACATATGTGTACCTGTGCCTACACCGTTGACACACGTAGACACACTTCATAATATGTTGTACCGAGAGCCCTAAGCTCCAGTCTGAGTCGTGTGGATGTAAGAATGACTTCTCGGCGCTTGCCGGTTGTCAGTAGGGCTGCCGCCCGTTGCCGTCGCGACGGTTCAACGGCACCCGTCGAACGGGTGCCGTGCCCGTTCCGTCGACCATTTTTTTCCTCAAGCAACGGGCCGTCAAACGACGGCCGCGACGGCCGTTTCAATGGGTCATATAAATCTACCTTTAAATTGACACTTTCCGTTATTATTTAGTCCAGAGACTTCCGCCGTGGAAGGGATACACCTTCCTGGTTGCCTTACATTTTTGCTGGCTCCAAAGAGATGGTATATTGCTTGTATTGGGTTCTCGGCAACTCCTGATCATGATTGCCGAAGTGCAACCTCAAGGTTTAGGTCGGTTTCTCTAGCTGGAAGCACGAAAACATCAGGATAGGCAGGGAGGAATTGAACTCATGACATTGCAGTCCTAATCCACATTTTAGTAGGGTCAAAAGGCAAGGTAAGTCTCAAATTCCCACCCTACCTGTCAAGACGGCCGCGACGACCGTCCCGTTGCCTGTCCCGTCCCGTCAATGTTTCGGGAAGAAGAAAAACGGCCGTTGCCGTCACAGCAACGGGTGGCAGCCCTAGTTGTCAGCATCAACCGTTGCCAAGCACAGCTCTCGGTCTTCACAACCAGGTCGGCTATTAACTGTGAACAAGTTATTCCTCTTCACTTAAATCCTCGTCCCCCATTCTAAATCGACTCACGGGTCCCAAAATATATCAGCGACATTCACATTTGGTACATGTGTCTACGTCCACCTATGTGTGGCTACCTCGGTGTACGTCAGTCTAGGTGAGTGGAAGGAGGTAGACCGATGTAGTTGGATATAGATGTGTGTAGACTAACTGTATCTACATTGTCCACGCAATAGAGCTATACAATTGCCAGTTAAGTCCTGCCAAACTGTTCCCGGGGCTGAGGCCCATGCAGTTCTTCTCTGCATCAAACAAAATGACCCGCAGACCAGCATGACAATATACAGTAAACGGAATTTCATCCGCAATGCCATGACAAGCCAACTCCCCAAATGGGAGGATAGAGGATGGATAGGTGTCGCGGAGAAGCTGCCGCTCAAAGCATTAGCGGCCGAACTGAAGGCCCGCACAGCCAAGACTTTCTTCGTAACTCTCGAGGACTCGGAGAACTACACTACCACCGAAAGAGAGGGGTGTCATCAAGCGCACCTTCTTGCACTAGAAGGCCAAAGGAACGAGACTTCAGACCAGATAGATATCCAAGTACAAGACAACCTGAAATTGAAGGGGGCCAAACTGTCGACTCTAACACAAGCTCTTGCGTACTCCGGGATTAAGGCGCTAAAAGCCAAGGCTTCTCGGCCAGCAACAGACGAGAAGATCAAGCAAGTGCAAACAGCTATACACCACAACCATCGCCGGATTCCAACTCCAGCTCAGATATGGAAATCAATTCGGCATAAGGACTTCTCACGCCAGATTCGAAATTTCCTGTGGAAATCCATGCATAATGCACACCGTATAGGTAAATATTGGAAGCACATACCCGAATGTGAGGAATGGGGAACCTGCCAATCTTGCGGGGAAATAGAAGACCTAGAACATATTCTTCTAAAATGCGAACGCCCGGGTCAAGAATTAATTTGGAAACTAGCTGAGACACTTTGGCTTAAAAAGAACTCCCACTGGCCTGAACTCTCTCTCGGGAGCATCCTGGGTTGTGGTCTAACCTCAATAACAGATGAGAAAGGTAACTACTTACCCGGTGCCTCTCGGCTGTACCGTATTATCATCTCTGAGTCACTCTACATGATCTGGAAAATCCGCTGTGACTGTGTTATTGGGAAGGGAGGCCAATCCCTATCCAACTCGGAGATACACAACAAATGGCTACATGCCATAAACGAGCGCCTAAAGTTCGACTGTATATTGACAAACCACTCGAGGTACGGAAAAAATGTTTCCATCAAACCAATTCTTGTGTTGCAGACATGGAGCTCAACTCTGAAGAATGAGGAAGATTTGCCAGAAAACTGGCTCAAAGAGCCCAAGGTTTTAGTGGGTATCGAGCCGATGAGGTCGCCACCTCCTTCCCAGCCAGCAGACCGGCCGGGTCGAAACAGGTAAGCTCGGAGCCCCACACTGTCGCAAGTTGCGTCGTGTAAAATACATTTCCCTGGGCGGTGAAATTATCATCTTCTCTCACGGAGGTCCTTTCCTCTGACCCTTACGAAGTTTCGGGAGGTTAACCAATTGTTAATTGTCCCGCTACTGCTTGCCCTTCGGGCAAACGTACCACCAAAAAAAAAAAAAAAAAAAAAAAAAAAAAACTGTATCTACATTGCATAGACACAGGTAGACCAAGGGGTCCGTCTACCCTTCGTCTAGGGGGGTAGACGAACCCCCTGTCTACGGGGGGTAGTGGATGACATCAATACAACAGATATTCGCGTCGTTCGTGTCTTTTTCATCCAGGAAACACAAATTCTGTGGCTACGTCCAGAAATTTAATGCCCACTAACTTCAGGCAGTGGGTCCTGTAGCACCCTATTTTTTGATCGTCTGCCAAGTTTTCATTTAAAGGTCACCGAGTCCCCGAGCGTCCATTTCTTTTTTATGTTTTTTTTACCGTTTCAGGCTCTGAAATCTGACACATTCTGTCTTACTCATCTCGATTCTATTCACTTTGCCACTTTCTATCCTCTCTCATGTCCTTGGACTTGAATGACATCCCCCAGGTCTTTCCACAGTTGGTCAGGGTTTATAAGCCATTTCTGAACATTATCAGGGATACCAGACACAGTGTGACTGACATTAGCAGCACTCTGCAGCACCACATCAGGCTCAGAAATCACTTATAACCCTTGATGACCACCTGATCAGCCAAATTTCAATTTTTGGACATTGCATTGTGCCTGGTACTGTTTTGTGGAGTTGATTTGTATTTCTTGGCATGCTCCTCTGTTGCAGTAATTACAGCTCCTTTCTGGTCTCTGTACTGTTCCTCCTCGCCTTTGCCATAGATGTATCCCCCAGTCTGGATAAGATCTCTGGCACAATTTTTCTTTTTCTTTTTCTGTTTTGTTCAATCTGTTTGTAGCCGCTGGGACTTGCGGACATCAATGCTCAATCTCAACACTAAGTCATTTTCCTTGGTAGTTTGTTGGCAGAGCAATGCTTTCCCCCCAACTTGCACAGGAAACCTCCTTCAGGGTAGTGAAATAATTTGCCAGTAAGATAGCCTACATCCAAAGCATCCCAAAGCATCCAAGAGTGATCGGCACTCCAATTTTAGTTTTCTCAACAACAGCCATGAAATTAACTATACTATCCTGGTGGTCTCTTCTAAATCGTCTCAGGTACGTACAGATATCCTCGTCTGAATTTATCCAGAGAATTGAAAGACCAGATAGCTCTTTGGCAACTTTGATGTTGTAGCCTATGATCGGGCCAGTAGAAGTCTATCTCCTCCTCTAATTCTCCTCCCAATATTCCAGTGCTTGGATATGCTATTCTAGTACTTATCTAGAAGAGATCATGCAGATAGAATTTCGAATTTTGACTTTGTTCACAAGATAATTCATGCCTGACCACAGTTAGATGGACATGTACATGGCCTGCCTTAGGGCCTGATCGGGTGCCTCAGAATGTTTTCCTCAGAATCTTCCCAGAATCTCGTCTGCAGTACGTTTCCCACACCATTTGTCCCTAAACTGTTCTAGAAGGGGAAATACATGTGTGTTCTCAAATATTGATATGACGAAGGGGAGGCGAACACAAGGTTTCAAAATATTCAACTCATTCTGTAGTTGAACTGAGAATCTGTGGCATCATCCCCAGAATGTGTGCAAGATTTTACACCACATTTTTTGTGCCTCTCCCGATGCTCAAATATTCATAGAATGACCATATTGAAGATTATAGGGTGGTTTGGGAATGTCCATACTAGATTCTGTAAAAATTCTGGCGGAATTCTGGGGCACCCGATCAGGCCCTTACTGTACTTTTAACTGCCATAATTTGCAGAATTCATGTCCCTCAGTAAGGTCGGTGATAAGCATGAAAAATGGCCAAGCCTGAAATTTACCAATTTCTGCGTCCTTGTTCCACTTACTAAAGTGGAACCAGAACTTATCTATATCTTGCCCATAAAGAGCCATAGAGAGGTCCGACCTGTTGGCTAAAGGCACTACGCCTCTAGTTACATAGTAAAGACTTGTCAGGTCACCGATACCACGAGGGTCAACGGCCTGGGGAGCTGCTGTGTATTTACGCGTAATTCAAAGTCCAACCATTCGATCGAATTGGGACAGAGATAAAGTGTTATACCAAGGACATACACACACCATCCATTCTGACTACAAATTACACCTGAGAAAGTACACTACTGGAGCTGGGCATCAACGAACAAAGGAACCTTTGCTGAAAGTGGAACACGGCCCGAACAGTCCGGCAGTAGCCGACGGATCAATCCACGGCATGTTTGATATTCAACGCTTAGACCGAGGTCTGGATTGGGTAGCGCAGTTGTTGCCTAGGGAAGGTTGATCCACTAGCTCCATCATTCATGTGCTGGAGTAGTTTATCCGTTTTCCCGCACCACAAGTCATACTATATGACCATTTAACCGTGATTCTGCAGAGAGGGCTAGACACGGGTAAAATCCACATCATAATATGATGCCATCTCTGGGATTAGAATCAAATCAGAACATAGGTCTCGGAACAAAGTATCTATTTAACCGTTTATTTATCCGTTTGTATTCATTGCGTGCTCATTGCTAATTATTCATGTACTATTTATATTTTATTAGTCCTGCATGTTGTGTCACTCGTTTGTATAAATACAGACAGGTTCAGAGAGGGAAGGCAGTGAATTCACCCCTTCTTGCTAGACGTATTCAGCTCTGCTGGTATTGTCACTTGGGAAGCCTTGTATTCATTCGGAGTACCTCTTGGAACTTGTAAAGTTCTTTTAGTTATTTCGGTCAATATATTGTTGGTTGTTGGATCACATCTCGCGCTAGGATCTTAAGGAAACAGAACACGGAACAGACTCATAAGGGTTTCATAAGGGTTTCGCAAGGGTTTCATAAGGATTTAGGCAAACGGACTTGATAGAACAAGGAACAGAATCATAAGGGACCGAGAACACTGAAAGGATAACAACGTCTAAGGACTAATCCACCCACCCCACAAGATAAAACACCTCTTGGCACCTTCTAGACCTCATCTGAGTCACTAGATCGGCTAATTGAATCAAATCAGTATTTACGCGTAAATAGCTATTACTTATATCTAGCACAACCAGAGACCTAATACTTGGTCCGATCCCCGTACTCGCACCGTTTATTGTTTGGATTTGTGTTCAGTGTTGGTTTTGTGTTATTAGTGCTCTAAAGCGCTGATTTACATTTTACTACATTTCACGCTTGTTCAGATAGTCAGCGTTTCATCTGGAGCCCACCGCGAGGGGATCAGTTGAGCTATTTCTTTGAAATAGTTGTCTTGTGTTGTATTGAATTCACGAACGGTTCAATCGCGCATTTCTAGACTTGATAAAAGTCTAAGGAACCAAGTTATACCACTTTGTTATCTTCGGATACACTGTGAAGGACTTCTCTGAAGTCATCTGTTGTTGAGCCTTTAGCTCCACGGAAAAATTCTACCCTTCGGCACGAGACAGCCTCGAGCCGGAACTTCTGCATCTGCGGGCAATCCGAATCTTAGCGAGGAAGATTCAGAATCGGTTGAGACTCCATTCATAAAACCAAGGAGGTCGGAAAGAAGGAAATCTAAGGGCTTCGGCACTCCAGAGGAACTTCCCCCACTACCTAGCAAGCGAAAAGGACCATCACCTGCTGAAAGGGCGCGTGAAAAGGCTAAAAACCGGACCACAACTCGATCTGCAGCTCACCGAAGCTTGAATTCGAATTACGCGAAAATCGTAGAAGAACCTAGTCAACCTGGTACTTCACCCGAATCTGCTGAAGGAGACGAAATAGTTCTTCCTTCGTTAATTTCAAACACTACCTTTCAATCCGCTATCAATACATTCATGGGAACTCAGTTGAACCCAGGGGGAGCAGGAGGAGGGGCGGCGCCAAACCAGGCTAATGCTCCAAATCTGCAAAACCCTCCAAACCAAAATGCGCCGACCACAGGCCATTTCAGAATTCCGTACACATGGGATAAAAATGCACCTAGCTTTACTTCAGATGACTATGAAGAGCTCAGAGATTTTGTGGACCAAGTCCGTCAAATCCTGAACTTGGCAGGCATAACCGACGAGCAGCTCCGAAAAGAGCACTTTGTTAGTTATGTTCCATTCTCAAAGAAGCAAGCATGGAGAAGCTTAGCGACTTATAATGCTCCCGCTACCTTTGATGAGTTCTTAAAAGAAATTTATAAGAGCTATCCAGAGATAGAAGAGGACAAAAATGGGTCAATGAGTGCGCTAGTCCGTATCTGCAGACGATATCAAGGAGTATCCCTCCTAGAAGAAGGCAAACTTAGGCGTTTTGGTGTGGATTTCCAGACCGAGATGGCGAAGTTGTTGCTAGCTCCGGCTCAGATTACGAACAAGCAGGCGGTCAAATTGTACTTGACTACCTTAGAGAAAGGGTTCGCGGACACCTTAAAGTTGACTATCAATTCTACCAAATTATTGAAACACCAACTCCCTGGATTGGCTCCGGCTCCAGCGCCTGGCGCACCTGCAGCGGCTAAAGTCGAACGCAGAGGAGACCAGATTGAATTTAAGGATCTGGTTATTATGGCAGAACAAATGGCGGCTTCAGAAGACGCAGAATCGGAAATTTCGATTCAACCATCGACGGCGAGGTCTGTGCACTTCCCAACCGTAAAAGTTGAATCAAAAGATG